>VXBI01010779.1:358258-382437 GCA_013397375.1 Toxostoma redivivum
AAAAGGGGAAAAAAAAGGGTTTCTAGAGGGTATGGTTGGGGCAACACTAAAATTATTCAAAATTACAACTATCTACTGTGAACCAGCAACTCTGCAGGAAAATATATTTCTTCTCCTTTCCTTTTAATTCACCAGATTATTTCTCCCCATGCTGGTGCTACACACTAGCAAGAAAAATGAAGTCTTTGTTTCCAGTTTTCCTTTTATTTATAGTTCTGTGCCTCCCAGAGCTCACAGCCTCACAGAATGAAAACTGCCACTGGAAACATTGCAACATCGTGTCAAATCACACAAACAGTTACTTCCACATCACGCCCAACTGTGGAAAACCAGAGCTCTCTCCTATAAAAGGATAGCTGATACGTTGCACATGGTATTTCACTCTTTATGGTTTTTCTTTTCTGTTTTTTTCAATCTCACTTAATAAGCCAGCTGCCAGTCACCGTTCCAGTAACCAGTGAGTTTCACACAGCTGTGATAGCCAGTTCCTGCCTAACATCAGGATTTAAAATGGACCCTCCTGCAGTCCATCCCTAAAGTCGGAACATCACAACCTTTGCAAACAAATAAGTGCAAAGAGCAGCCCAAATCATTGACCGCTTTGCCAACTGGCTCTGCATTCCTCAGGCTGAAATCCTTGGCAGTTTAGCAGAGATGCTCTTGTC
Organism: Toxostoma redivivum; assembly: GCA_013397375.1. Lineage (NCBI taxonomy): Eukaryota > Metazoa > Chordata > Aves > Passeriformes > Mimidae > Toxostoma > Toxostoma redivivum. The sequence goes on from VXBI01010779.1 coordinate 358,924, forward strand.
TGCCTTCCAGCTGCCTGCTGGGATGAGCAATATTTACCATCTTACTCTTCAATCAGAGGGCAACAAATAACAGCATGAGTTAAAAGGGGACCGATTCCTATTCCAGCAGGAGCATTTGAACTACTGTCTTCAGGGAAAAAATTCAAATAGCCTCCCACACACTTACCAAAACTCAACGTTAAGAGTAGCTTTAATCTTTTAGATGCAACAGTGAAAATCTCCAGCCACTTCAGAGGAGAAGCAGTCAACAGCCTAACCCTGAGTGTCTTCTCCAGAGCTCAGCTGCTGGCAGTATACAAACCTGCTCTGCTGTGAGTTTTCTTCTGGAAAACTGTTCAGCATTTCAGTTCTGGAACACAATAATGTGAGTCACTCTATTTGAGGGCATGGTTTCATTTCAGATTAATAGGGGAAAAAATCCTTCTACATTTTACAATTACAGTCTTAAATTTTACGTTCATACGTGATCATTTAGGATTAGATATGCACAGGCCTTAGTGCTTAAAAAAAAATTACAAATTCATGTCTGCACAACTCAACATGTGAGGTAAGTTATGCACCATCTATCAGACAAACAGCAATTCCAATCATATTGAGTGTGATTTAAACACCACTCAATTTTCCAACTGCATTAGCTATAGACAATTTATACAGTTTTCTCATTAAAATGTCCCAATGAAAGGTTTCTGGCTAACACCAAATGACAAATGTAAACTAAAGCCACAAGAGTGTCTAATTAAGAAAAACTTAAGAACGGAAAATGATTAAATCAATTTCAGTTTGCCTTAGTCTTTTACTAAAACAGGCACTTTTTTAAAGCAAAACACCAGAGAGAAGTAAAAATTAAATTGACTGTGTCACAATATTTTACAATAACTAACAATTGAAACTTTTAAAAGTCAACGTACTTTATACCTTCTTTCTACAAGTCCCCAAAAGGTACAAAACAAGTCTGCTTTTAAAGTTCAAGACGATACCATCATGCATACATGATAGACCATACACTTTCCCCATGTTTCAATAATAACAAGAATACATTTTACCCAAAAAAACCTCTAAATATTTAAATTTCTTACTTTAAAATGATATTTACCTTTAAAAATGCAGTCAAATGTAGCAGTCATTTAAAAAGTTGTGCATTTTGGTTAGCATGGGGCTTTATTTCAAGTAGCAAATCAGTTTAAAAAACCCATGCTTAGTTTTAAACAAAAATATTGGATGCCACAGTTCATGGTTTACATTTGCTCTATCAAAATTTGCCTAAATCAACCCAAAACATGTTATTCTATTCCTATTTCAGATAATTGTAGTAACTCATAACAGCATGAAATGCTAATAGACTTCAAAAAAGGAGAGCAAAATCCCTGATTTTTAAAAGTTGGGACTATTAGTAGCCCCAAAACAAAATGCTACTTTTCTAATCACTTGAACAAAATTTGACAGGATGTTTAACATCACACTGAAATGACACATACACACTGAATTTTAGCAAACATCCTACTACAACTAGTGTGCTAATGTACATAATTGGTTAATTAAACTATTTCTATTCCACAGGATAAGACTTCCTACACTTAACCTCCAGATTTCACTAATTAGCACAAAGTAAAGCATTGAGCTCTGTGGGGATATCATGCTTATTAGTAATCAATTCAAGGATAGCTAGACTTCAAAAGAAGCACCATGCTAAAGAGAAAAAAAGTCCTGTTTGCGTACATGGTAGCAAACCAGTTAGAAGAAACCTATAAATATACCATATATCTTAGGAAACATTCATTAAAGTGAAATTCATACAAAATTTTTAAAAACATGAAGAAATTAAACAGAAGTTTGATTTTACTCTAATATGCATTAAACATAGAAAATCTAATGTTGAAACTATAGTTACTATACTTAGAACATCTCTGTAATGATTTAGTATGTACTTCTCTAAGCTTTTATCAGCCTTAGCAAACTGAAACACACATGTAGCCAAGGTTTTAAAAATTGTATTATAAGATCGTATAATGCAAGTAATTAAGGACTGCACGTGAAAAAGGCTAAAGACAAGACTCTATGGTAGTTTAATTACAGCTTTCTGAAGTGAATACTCCACTGTTTATTACTAAAGCTGCATATATAGAGCTAGAATAAGCAAAAGACCATTTTTCTGTTTACTGAATGCATAATAGAAATACTTAAACATTAATTTAAAAGAAAAAAATCACAAACACAGCAGGCTATACAGGCAATCTAAGTTATGCTAAAAAATACCTGATTTATATTGTTATAATCTACAGGGAGTTTGTAACCAATTTTGCCAAGACTTGTCTATGTTCTTTTAATATTCTGTTTGCCATTGGGAAATTTATATTCATTCCATTTCATCAGTACAATGATTTCCATTTCAACAAGTGGGTAGATACAATCTTTAAAAACTCATTTATGAGTAAGCAACCCTAATTTCTTGTATTACAGAGTTCAAGAGCAACATATATAATTTTAAAAATACCACACAATATTCTAGTGTAAACGCCATCACTATGCAGTACTTCCATGTTTGAGATTTCTTATCATACCCACAAAGAAGATCTAAATGTGTTCGAAACCAAATGTTTTGTAAGTGCACAAATTATGCATACTCATTTCATTTAAAAAAGAGATATGCATAGTTTATGGAAAGACAAACATACAATAAGAGAGCAGACCTGTTCTGCTCGCTACTTAAAAAAAATATTTTTTAAAAATCAAATTACAGTTAGAAATATCACATCCAAAGACCAGCTCTGTTTGCTACTACTAGCTAACTCATAGCAATGCAAGTCCACTATTGAAATCAGTAATCTGTAATTACCATAAGAAACCAGAGGCACAGAATGGTTTAGAAGAGACCTTCACAATCATTTACCTACAACCCCTCTGCCATTGGCAGGGATGCCTTTCACTAGACCAGATTGCTCAAAGCCCCATCCCAACCTGTCCCTGACCACTTCCAGTGCTGGGTCACCTACAGCTTTCCTGGGCAACCTGTTCCAGTGTCTCACCACCCCCACACTTCCTAACCACTAATGCAAATTGACCCTCTTCCAGTTTGAAGCCATTCCTCCATGTCCTATCACTCCACATCCTTGTAAAAATTCCCTCTCCAGCTCTCTTGTAGGCTCTCTTCAAGTACTGGAAGAAGCCATCTCTTCTTCAGACTGAACAACTAAATTCTCTCAGCTTGTCTTTATAGGAAAGGTCTTTCAGCCCTCTGGTCACAAAAAAAAAAAAAACCTGCTTGTGTAAAACAGTACTAATTTTAATCCTTGTTTCAGGTATAATTTTTTGCTAAAAGTTTAGCATGAAACAAATAATATTTAATGTATCTAAGAAGTGAAAAATAATTAGCTTTGGTAAGCTTTCTGTAAGTTACAACAACTGAGATATCTAGTTGTGCAAGCCAGAGAAATGCATTATTTCTCTTTTAGGGTACATGATGTTTCCTCATTCCAATATCTAAATGCAGCACATGATTCTTGACTCCCCTTAATCTTAGATACAAAGTAAATAAGCAGTGGACAACATTTTTTTTTAAAAAGGAAAAAAAAATTATTATATTAATTTCACAGATCAAGAACTAATGACTAATTCGAGCTCTCTGGAAGACATTACTACAGCACCTAAAATGTTATTGCTTCTATTTTCTACTCCACTTTCCTGCTGAAGATTATAGTCTGTTTGGCAAAGACAATAGGAAAAAACCCCATGTGCAGGCACAGTTCACCCTAACCTGCCCATTAGCCTAAGCTGACTTTATCAGTAACCTTCAGCAGAAGACAGGAGTGGTAACAGTTGAAATTGCCACAGATAAACCTATCAAAGATCATGATTCAGCACACAAAGTGCTGGAACTTAACAGTAGCTTACAGTCACAACTACAAGACAGCTTTCATTAATGCACTTTATTACCCAGGGCAAAAAATGAAATTTCTGAATTCATCCTGTAAATTTCAGGTTTTTTCTGAGTCCTTCCACTCCTTCCTGCTTTTCCATAATGTCCAACTACACCCAAGCCTACAAAGAGTTAGAAAAACTCCACAGCATAGGAAGAATACTCTCTCTTGCAATATAGAAATTTTTCAAATTCACATACTGTTACAGTTTCATATGGCTGGGCTGGGGAGCGACCTTGACCACAGGAACCTGAACTGAAAGAAGTACTTCTAGATTTGGTCTAAAATACTGATCCAAGCTCATCTCTTTCAGCAAATTCAGTTGGAGTTTATTCTTTCTGCCCTTGGTAGTATGCTTATTTTGCTTTCTTTTAAAAAGTATGAATTCATCAGAGGTACTCAGTATATGTAACACTGGCTGCATAATACACCAATCAATATTTATGAATGTATGAATACAATGGTTACTAAATATAGTAGTATACTGCTGGTGTTGCTGTGCCTCCATGTTCACCTACAGGCTGAAGTGAAAACAACTTCCTAGTACAACCTATTATTTGTTCAAAAGGAAACGAGTGTCATCATACCTCTGAAAACATGTTCTTTTCACAGCTTGCTACACTTACTGCAATGGACTGTAGGATAAGCTACTCTGGTAAGAAACTTTAGCAGAGAAAGCAAAAACAAATGAGTGGTGTGTAAAATACATCATGACTACAGGAGACAGTCTTATGAATCAGATTCAATCCAACTCTCCTTGATCCACTCAAATGTACTTGTTGAGAATTACAGGCTCAACTCCTTGTCTGCTGGGGATCTAAATGGTAATCCAATACACTGAATATATTTCAGAAAGCATTTTTGTATATAATATAATCTTTCTACTAAGGGCTCAGACTTTAATGGCAAGAAATAAAACACCAAGAAAAAATGGGAAACTAATAAAAGATTATTTGTTATCACTCTTCTCCACAAAAACTTATAAATATTTGCATCACCTCTTTTATAAAGAACTATAACTTGCCATAAGTTTATCCACCAAGTGAATGACTATGCTAGATCCTGCAGCTTTGATCATGTCATCAAAGCTGCAGTATCTAGCATCTTAATGCTCAAGTCTTTGACAGTCTATCAAAAGATAGTAACAATATAAATACAGTTGGATGAGAGAGAAAAAATTTGAGGCTGCCGAACCAACAGTAAAAGCAGGTTTCTGCAGAAGAGTGTTATGGGATACATACACTTCCTGCTGCAAAAAATATGCCTAAAATTAGTTTCAGAAGCTAGCATTTAAATTAAGATCTCTCACAAATAATTGTCATGGAAAGCACACTGAATTTCAACAAGAGCAAGTGTGAGGCGAGGATTCCATTAATAAACCTTATCATTAAAATCTACTATGATTAAGTCTACACTCACAAAGGCTAATGCTTATTAACAGATCTTTCTCATCTCAGCAGCATATTAGCTTAAGAGATAGATGAACAGCTTATTTTTACTGTTAAAATGCTGGAGGCTAAATTTAGTTTTTGACAGTGACAGCAGCTCTGATGTGCCTTGGTGGCACATTTCATTGCAATATTATCGTTACAAACTGGAAAATCGAAACACTGAAAGCACACACAGGAAAACACTGGTGGGATACGCTTAGCATTTAACAGTCTTGTCTATTCAAGGATGATTCGCTTCAGAGAAGTTTCCAGCACAATGTCACTTGGAATAAGAATTTCTCCTAATTTTGCCAGCCTTGGACTAAGCAACATCCAAAGCAGAGTAGTGACATAAGCTAGACTCCAGTGTTTTGGGTTCCACCACCAGCCAAGAACAGGCTGGGCCATACACTGGTAATAACCTTGGCAGCACTCTCCTCTGCTTCCGGCACTGCCACTACTAATGAAACAAAACTAGGCGCAAGGGGTTTCTTAGAAACTTTGTGTTAATGCTGCCTGGCTGGAACTATCTCTAATGCTTGTACTAATTATCCCTGAGTAGATTAGAACAGAGAGTGCCAAGCCAGTCCAGCAATCCTTTCTGTGCACACTCTGCTGGGTGACTGCATTTCCAAACTCAAAATCATATTAAATGGTTCACATGAACAGAAATTGCAACAAAGCCATGAGTTTAAAAATCATTATAGCTACATAATCATCACTGATGCACCCCAATTACAAGAGATTAAAAATACATAAACTCAAACAATACATAAAAGTAATTCACATAAATAAAAAATAATCAAGTGATAAATAAAAAAGTAGAAGGCAAGCAGTAAAATACACGAAAAACCTAGTTTTCCATTTTATTTGAAGTCTTGCACAGAGTAAATGGAGAATGTGCAAAGGGAACAAAGGCATGGTTTCTACACGGCAGTAGTTCAGCTTCCCAGTGCCAACACTTTATATGGCCCATTACAGGCCCTTTTATTCCCTCATCTGCATGCATTAAATAGAACAGTTATTCTTCATCTAGAGCCATGATGAGTATGTACTCATACTTCTCAAGAATACTGTATTTGTAGAGCCTCAGTTGTTGTCTCTCCTTGGAGGTAGAAGACAGGTTCTATTTTACTTTTTAAAAAAAGAAACAAAGTAATATTACATTGCTCAGTGATTCTTCTCAAATACAGATTTACTACTAAGCTTTCAAACACTTTGTGCAGTAACATAAAACACACAAAATTTAATTTTTTTAAAAATCTTTTTCTACCACCTATAAAGAACATACTTGAATAGGAAAAAGGCTAGATACAGTGTGCAAGGTCATATGAAAAACTGAAGTCCACACACATCTCAATGTACTTTGATATTAGTATTTTGAAGGGAATAACAGTAAACTAAAATTACTACTTTTGTTATTTTTTCCTTCAAATTCAATACCAGTCATATAATCCCCACAGGATCACAGAGATACAGCATACCTGAAACAATATTCAAAGTTATACAGGCTTCTAATCCTGCCATTTAAGAAGCCAATTAATTTGTAAAAAAACCCCTTAATCTATGATTTGCCAAATATTACTTTCTTTCAAAAGAATAATGCTCCAGCATCTGAAAGCTTATCCCAAGAGATACTATTTTCTCATTAAAAACAGAAGTCAGAAACAATTTTCTCCTAAATTAATCTCATCTTTACATGAGGAAAATGAGAAGAGAAATATCACAGCTAAGCCAACACAAACAACAAATGTTATGTTCTCCATCTGATAGTGAAAAAGTAGAGGAAAACCACACTTTGAGCCATGGTTAATTAAGTGTTTTATAGACAAAATATGCAATCAGAATTATTTTATCTCATCAAATTATTGGCTGTGGATACAACCAAGGAGATTAAGAAAAAAAAGAAAAAAGGTTCTATTTCCATAAAAAGCATCATTCATACCTGCAATACATGATCCAACACGGCATGAGCTCTAACCACCAAACCACAGACGTCTTGGCACGGATTTCCCCTAACCTCTACTGGAGTACTGAAAGTGATGACAAAAGAATTCTCTGGCTCAATGACCCCAGCACTCACCTGGGATGTGAACAGTTGGGTCTTAATCCTTTTTCCAGTGAATATTTTATTTTCACAGAGTGGAACAACTTCAGTTGTTCCCCTTTAGAAAGGGGGCCAAAATTGTACATAATTAAGCCACTACAATCACTGGTACCAATCTTCACAGCACATTAAATACTGAACCAAAGCCTGACTTACCTTAATTAAGGTGATTCACTTAAGGCAGATTTAATGCATACTGACAAAATGACAAAACAGAGACAACATGGGACATCTATATCCAGTACAATTTTTTTCAGTGTTTTTTGAAAACATTGCATGCAAAGACAAACAAAAATCAGAGCAATAAAGTACAAAATATCTGTTAGCCCTCAATCTAAACAGCTAGCCAACATTCCTAGGTCCTTGCTGACTCACTTTCATTAGAAAGACATAATGAAATTCAAAATAATATTTACTAAGAATATTTATAAAATATGAATTTGATTTTATCCAAAACTAACATGACTGAGAAACAGCACCCTTTGCAATTTGCTGGTGCTATCAGAAATTACTGTGCTCCCTAGAGTATTATATGTTGCCCTGATGGTTCATGCAAAGCTCTGATGTATTTCTTCCTTCTTGTTAGCACTCTCTCAAAAATTCCATTTTTCTTCAGGCATGCACCAGTTACCCAGCTCTACTATTTATGGTCGGTTTTATCAGTCTTCATAGAGTAATCTTCCCTGTTCCAGACTTATTCTGCTGATCAGTGCCTTTAGCAAGAGCTTTACTGCTTCAGCTACTAAAGGAACACTAAGACCAGTGTCCCTCTAATGAAGGATATCTACTGCACTTACTGATTTTTACCAGGTTTGTTTTTATGGAAGCCATTAGCACTCCTCTGTATTCCAACAGAATATTTTCCAACATATATTTTAATAGCAAAGTTCAAAACTGCTATTTTATTTCTATAGCTACAAGATCCGAAAAAATATAAACATAATGAGTGTTTACGTAAGACCACTTTGGACAGATTTCAGCCATTAAACTTTTTATGCTGAACAGACAAAAGAAATCTGCAAAAAAAGTACTCTTGTTTCAAAACACAGAACAAATCAAATGCTATTTCATCCACCAAGTACCAATACTAAGACATTCAAATTCATTTATCCTACAAAAATCAACTACCTTCTCCGAAAACAAAGAACAGTTTGGCATCTAACGGTATATTCAGCCTAAACTTCAGTAATTGTAATCCACACCCAAAACCAGAGCTCTGTGGTACTGACAAAGCCCCAATAATTTGACGCCAAGTTTGGTCTTCTTTTGCAAAAGGGAAGGGTTTTCCTTAAATTAAAAAAGTCACACTCTCACAAAAATTTCATTGCCTCTACCTCTTTCCCAAAAACAAAATATGCAGAAGAATATGAATCTCAGTTTTTAAACGTATTTATGCATTCAAGTCTAGAAAACTAGTGCATAACTTGATTTTGGTTTACATGAAATCTTAAAAATTCTTACTAATGTTCTAGCTTTGAGCACCAGAGGTACTTGACTTCCCAAGAATTAGATGCTGTTCCCAGGAAGATACAGGGTGCTAACCTTACTGTAGTTAGAAGAGAGAGCACAATGGTTTCCCAAACAAAACTGCAGCCAGTGTCCAGATCTGAGGGTTATCCCTTTAAGTTATCCATTTAAGCACAAAGAGGATTCCTCCAACATCACAAGGTATCTTACACAAACAAAACTTACTAATTTCTGAGAGCAACAACTTTAAGGTTTGCTTGAAACACACCATGTGGAATACTGGAATACTTTGTTTTCCATTTACAATAGGTGAGACTATGCTGTGGTTACTGCATACTGGGCTAAAAGGTTTTTTGAGCTGTAAGACATGCCTAACTACAATGAAGTTAGTGTGTAGTTTGATTCAGATCAATTACTTAGAACTTCAATCTGGCTGTGTGCAACTGGGCTCCAATCTGACTGTATCTAAGTCAGCACTGAAATCCTTTGTAAAAAGACAAAAAACTTCATATATTCAGAGGTTTCTTCCAAGGACTGTTCCTCTGAATATTATATCTTCCATAACTGCATACAAAACTGTCTCTAAAATAAATTTTTTTAACCATTTCTAATATAAGTACTTACTTGTGAACAGAGCAGTACACTACAGACAAAAATATACACCCACCTAGGCAACCACAGCCTACAAACCCCAAGAAAACAGGCACAAACTTCATCTACCAATCTATCTCAGTAACTCATGAAACTCCCAACAATATCAAAAAATAAGGAACTGTGTGGTAGAGCCTAACTGCAGACATTTCAAAATGTCTAAAACGATTATGGATGCCACATTACATAAAATTTTACCCAGGGGATATTTTTAAAATGGCACTTTTTACACAAAATTCCGACTGCTGCAAGGAAAAAAAGGAACAAACGCTTCCTGACAGTTGAGCTGGTTTATCTCATACCCCCATCTTCCTTGGATTCTTTTAGAGCAAACTCCAAAAATTTGAAACAAATATTATACTTTAAAAAAAAAGCCTCCCTACCAAACACTACACATGCAATTATGAATATTTGTTATTTAACTGTTTAAGACATAGTATTGAATATTTTATTTTTAAATAGAAAAACCCACACTACCTGTGTATGGACTGCAGAGGATAATCGGTTTCTCTTCAATGCCATTTGAAATAAATTTTTATATCTTTCATGCTGTTCCATTAAATGGCAGGTTGATAAGAAACAAATAGGAAAACATAAATGACATCAGTTCCCTGTTGCAAGTAATACAATTCTGAATTGAATATATGAAAAAGTATGATTTCCTGAGAAAAGAGGAACAGGAGCTGAAGTCAGAAATAAGTTTTCCTTTCTGGGTTCAGAGATTTCAGTACAAGAAGATAAACATTTATTGAAATTTTAAACTACTTTGGGAACCCATTTCCAGAAACAGCCCACTAGTTATTCTATTTCTGCACTGAAAAACCAATTCCCTTATTAGTTCAAGTAAACAAAATCCCCCTTACAGAACAAAACCAATATATTTTGAAACCATAGTTCTGGAAGGACGGCTCTTTTAATGGTATTATGAAAAGGAGAGCTGCTCCAACAGATTGAAAGGATATTGAAAATATTCCATTGTTTTTCTTAGAGAACATGTACCAAAAAATCCATTCTTCTTATCATCATGACTGAATTCAAAACAATAGATTGTGACCATGCGCCATAATGCCAGCATGATGTTTAAATCCTTATTTTCAGTTACTACTAACTAAAGGAATAGACAAAAGACTAAGGAAACATGGAAGCAAGATGAAAGAAAATGTCATCAAATCAAAACAGCCATAGATTATGTTTAATTTTTCTTCCTTCTTTGAGAATCTTTTTCAATTTCCCAGCAATTCCTAGGACACTAGCCCCCCTTTTCCCATATTCTTTCTGAGTTAATTGAACAAAATATTAGAATCTGTAGCTTTATTGGTTCTATAAGAACAATGAGGATACATTATTAGTAATAAAACAAGCATTTTCAAAATCCTGTGAAGAACCTCAAAGAGCTTGAGAGATATGCCAGAAGTAATCCTCAAAGTTCTGAATGAAAGCTCTTTAACCATTTTGGAACTGTACTAGTCTAAATATCACATAATACATGACACACTATTACAAAATAAACCATGAAAAATAAAATACACAACATTCAAATACGCACATATTGAAGGAAACTAGATGGCAGGTGAGTCAACACACTTTGACTTCTTTCTCACCTCTTATCTAGCCAACACCTCCATAGCAACTTTTCTATTTTGATACTCTTCAAAATCTTCCTCAAACATCAAGCTACCTCTTCAACTTGCTCCACACCATGTCTCTAATTCAATTCCAGCGAGCCAAGAGTCATTTGCTTGATCCCCTTTCCTCTATTATTTTATCTAATTGGTCCATTGCTATGTTCCAAGCCTACTACCACAGGTTGTTTTCTTTCAACACCACCATCCCTCTTCCTCCCTTATTACTTGACCATCTGGGTCTTCATCACCCATCAGTACCTCTCAGAGGCCTTCTCCCACCCTTCCAATGAGATAAGTGACTGTTTTCATGCCTCAAGGCTAGCTGAGTGCTTAGCTCTTCTGCCACCCTCTCCAAACATATGGCCACCCTTCCCATCTCCTGGACCTGGTTAGAATCCTACATTGGAACAAGTTCCCAAGGGAAGTGGTGGAATCACTATCCCTGAAAGTGTTCAAAAAACAAGTGGATGTGGCACTTCACTATATAGTTTTTAGTGGTCATAGTGATATTCAGTCAAAAGTTTGGCTTGATGATCTTGGAGGACTTTTCCAGTCTTAACGATTCTACGATCCACTTCCTGTGCTCCTACTCCCATGCTGTGTGAACATGTCTGGCAGGAATCCTCCTGTTAGGCTGAATTCTTCCACTACATACAGCTTTTTTCTAATTCCTCCAACTCTACTACCTCAGGAACTATGCCCAGGAGACAGACATAGCTTAAGCTCAGCAGTGTTAGAAGAGCCAAAACTGAACAGAAGCAATATACAGACAGCAGCGGTGGCCAAGGCCACATTATCGGCATAATGTTCTTTGTGGTCTTTAAATTCTGGTCTATACACTCCCAATTACCTGAAAGATTTGCAAAAATAGCTTGTGAAACAACCATGAGAAGATTTTAATCTGCATATGCACAATAGCAAGGAAACAAATTGTTATTTTTATCTGCCTTATTCTATATCTAAAATTTAACCTAATTTTATTGGTTTGCAAACCAAGAATTTATCCATTCTTTTTAAAAAATCCTTTATCTTCTTCCTCCCCCCAAATCAAGTGATAGCCATTTCAACTTTTTCCTCCAGTTGTAAGAACTAGTGGTAGCACATATAGCGAATGGAAATTCAGATCAGCATTTCTCAACTTTAAGATCTATCTGTCTTGTGAAAGATTATCTATTCATCTGCTTATTGACTATCCTTGCCCTTCTTAGTCCCAAGACCTAAGAGGATTACAGAACCTGGTGGCAAGGCTGAAGGCTTGTTAACTTAATAAGGCTGTGGATTTAAAACTGCGTTAAATTAAACAGGTTTTGAAAATGGCTTAAGTCTGCTAGTGTGGATAAGATTTAAGACTCTCCTCTCTTTATCTAGCTCATGAGAAAGACCATGTGAGATAGAAGGGCACTGGCACACACGAACAAGTAAAGGTCCATGAGACATTGATTTTCTTTTAGCAAGCTCTCAGCTTCAGAATAAAAGCTTCTTCACCACTCAGGGGCATGTTATCACAATGCAGTGAACTCAACTCTACTGGATTTGTTTAAAATAAGCTTCTAGAACAGCCATTCCCTATATATGCCATTGTCATCTTTGACTATTTTTCATTTTAAATTCAGAAGTGCTTCATTTTCACTAATTTTTTTTAAATATAAATAAAATCAAGATTATAACCTAAAGGGCTAAGATAGCATACCAAAAAAGAATAATTGAAGAGACATGTTTCAAATTATTCCGTATTGATGTTCTGCCACCCTTGTGCAAATAAGACTACATTCCTTCTCTTGAGTTCAGCAGCTTGAAAGTCTCGAGGAAATGAGTACTTTTGTCTTTAATCAGAGCTTTTCAAAACCTTGTCTTGTAGGACTGTGGTTCACACAAGGTAAAACACTGGTTCAGTTCTTCAAAAAGCTTTCAATGCACATGTATATTTTGAAAGCTTGATGCTGAAAAGAGGAAATCAATGGAGGTAATATGCACATCTTTCCTTTACAAGAAAAGGAAAGCAGAGTTATCTTTCTGCAACACTAATGCCATGAAATAAAATCAGTTTCATTAACAAAGAAATGCTAAAGACTGAGGAGCACTTCAGGTGTTTCAAGGTCCAACAGGACACTTGATGCCAGGCTTATCTTCTGAACAGCACTGGCAGCAGTCCTTCACTTCAGAGAGGAGAATGCTATCTATATTAATATTTAAACAACACTGAAATGCTTACCTTTGATCAAAATGCATTTATGATTAATAGCATACTTCCCAGCTAGAAACTATAAAATTATACTTTGCACATTTACAGAATATAAAAACGGACAATCTATATATGACTCTGAAAAATCAAGAAAGAAAGAACAGTTAAACACCAGAACAGAGCTTTCAGTTCAATTAAAAATAAACAAACAGAAAACTCAAACATAAATTCACACCATATTAAAAAATTAGATGGGGAAGGCCAAGCATATCAGCAATACTTCAAGCAGAATTACTGTGTGAGAGGGACAGCATACAAGAGAATCTTGTCCTCATTTGTAGAAGATCAGACACATCCTTGCAGGTTCTGGCTTTTTAATACTTGAAAATTAAATGCTTATGCTGGGGGGTGGGAGGTAGAGGGGATTAATCAAGAACCAAATAAGATAGGAATAGATACCTAGACAAGAAATTACTTTAAATTCAGAAGTGTTTATACTCTTATACTACAAAAACTTTACTTTGGACAATAAATTCCATATTTGAGTGCCACGTTGTAAAATGAGAGTCACAACCCAAAGCTTCTAAGGGTACAGCAGATTGCTCATATGCACCACAGCTGACTTTCATGTACCTAGCAGGCTCAGATTCCGAGACACTTTGGCAACAGTGTCTGTAAATGAAACATTGACTTCTGTGTTTCCCTCTTCCTTCAACTGGATAATCCAAATCTGTAGGTTTCCAGGAAACATTGAGTGACATTTTAAAGATAGGTATATAAGTATCACGTGTCTAAAGAATTCAAAATACTGGACTCAATTTCTCTCTTTGGAGTGATTTCCCTTATCTCCATAGCATCTTTCTGAGTCCCAATGATTTCCTGACGTTTTAGAGGATGCAAATGTGAAAACAGACTTAACCAATTGCCTCTGTGCTGACCAGCTCAGGTTCTGCACCCAAACTGCATGGCAACTCTGGCAATATCCATGAGAAAGGGATAAGTGGCATGCTTAGTGCAGCAAAGCTCTAAGCAGGATGAGTGCTAGTGTTCAGTCTGACAGTCAGAGGACAGTACTGTCATCTTCCCCTCTGTACCTAAGAAAGATAAGGAATGCAGAAAAGAGCACTTGGACATGTGACTCTCCCACCTCAGGACCACTCACTTTCTAAAATTAATCCAGCTCACCTCAAAGCAGCAATTGTCAGTCCAAAAAAAAAACCATGGCTCTCCAAAAACACTTTGATTTAGTGATGTGAAAAGTAAAGGATTTGATCTAGTTCAACTGGCCCAAGAATTCACTGCTGATTTTCCAAGATGAGTTTTTCTATCTAACACAGAGGGATCTGACAGGAAATGAGGTTTAACAGATGCACACTTTTCCTCTGTGAAAGCAGTAATGAGGTGTATGCATGAACAGGGCTGACCAGATGATATTTCAGCTTTAATTACTGAGACACATTCTTGCCCACACTAAGATGAGGATATAGTCAGTGATTTAAAGGAGAAGGAAAAAAAAGCAAAAAGGAAGAACAATCCCAGCAGGTTAGGAAATATAATAATATTAACTTATACCTTATGATCTTCCTGCATTTGGCAGATTTTAGTCATATATATTACAAGATTGTACATAGTCCATATACCTCAATAGAAAATTTTCTTTCTTATTGTTTATTTTTTGTCTGACACACAGTCATGAACAAATGGGACACAAGAGGTAAGAAAACTAGATGTTTTCTTTTTCTTGGAAGTAGTACAGTAAGATCAGAGGCAGGAGATTGTTTGAATAAAGGACAACAATGGAGCCAAAGAAAAGACCAAGGAAGGTGTTAAGCGTATCATAAGGGGAAGGCCAAATGCACTGCAAGGGAAAGTTCACTGAAAGAAAGACAAACAACTGATCATAACAAGTTTCCAGTTTTATTATCACAGCTGCAGTTAAAGGCTTTCTGTTTTCTGCAATTCCTATCCATGCACTAAACACTGAAGTTCCATTAAAAACCATTTCATTCAGTTAAAAGAGAGGGGACAAGAAGGATTTCTAGCTGACCCCATCACAACCAGCTATTCATACATACATGATGCCTATTAAGCCACCAAATTCATTGCAGAAAGCCAACACTATGCACAGAGAAATACAGCAATAGCAATAATGACTTTTCTAACCAGATCCTGGATCACCTACATAAAGCAATTTTTTTGGTATTTGATTTTTTTGGTAATATGAGAAAAAAATCAAGGACTTTTATTCTCTCTGAAAAAATCTGCTTCCCTTCACAAGCCCATTAAAAGTAAGGGCTTGAGACTTCCTTTTTATGCAGAAGTTTAAATTTTCTGAATGATCAAAGCTTTTTCAGTAGAACAACTTACTGGCCACATGAAAGTGGAAGAAAAAAAGACAACATTTTATTTCATGTCGGTGGTTTTAAACAAATCTACATAAATGGAGGAATATTAAATTGCAAAAATGAAGGTAAATAGAGACAGCCCTCTCTTCCACATGAAGACATAAAAAAAAAAAAAAAGCTTGTAAACAAATTTAAAAGGGATTTCAGATTTCAGTATCACATGCAAATAATGTGGACTTTTAGTTTATAGATCAGTTTACTTCAAAACCTAATTATTTTCTAAAAAAAGGATTACACCATTTTGACAGCTATTTTATCAAGCAGATTAATGTTAATTGGCAGGTTAAAGATAGCTATGCAGGTTCCAAGTATGGAATTAAACATTTCTGCATTACCAACACAATTTACACTAGATATTCTCTTCTTATTCTTTTCAAAACGCACTCAAATCTATACACCAGTGTGCCAGTCAGATGCAGACTTCCCTAGCTGAAGGGTAGACTACTACTTAGACAGATGTTCAAGTGTCTGGCTTTTCCTCACTGAGGTATTCATGTGATTTCCTATTAAACATCCAAACAAAATTCAATCCTCTTAACAATGTGACACTAAGCATTGCACCATCTTTGGGACAGGAAGTGGATTATGAACAGTTCTCCAGTAATGTGGAAGTCAATGATTTAAAGTTAACAGCAGGATATACTGACCTCAACTGAGACTGTGGAACCATTGTAAAACAACTATGGATACATCCAGTATTTTTAAAAAGTCAGTGTCTGCCCTGGAGAGCATAAAGTCTAAATAGTGAGTCAAACAAAGAAAGTACTATCAGTCATATCTGCAGATGGGAAAGAGAGGCACAAAGAGCTTTGAGTGACTCTGTGCAAGGTCATAAAGGATGTCTGTAGCAAAGCCAGGAACTGAGCCCGGAAGCTCTCAATCCCAGCCCAATGCCTTTGAACACAGAGACAGTTCTTCCTTTTGCTTATCCTCCTTCTCTATCCAATTATTTATCTCTGAAAGGGAACACATTAACACCACGAGAGACAGTCTACTTTCCTTTTATATTTATGATCTCCATTATAATCTCCATCAAATTTTCTCTAGTTTCACATAGGACACAACAGTGTTACACAGAAGTAATTAAAACTGTACAAGCAACTGTACACATAAGGAGTGCAATGTAAACATAAAAACAGAATCTGGTATCTCAGCAAGCATGAAATTAAACAAAATGCATATTTGATTTGCAAAGACTTCAAAAAATATTTTCTAATGATCACTCTAGAACACGAATGAGCTATCTTCAGATTCTCAAATGTTACTTGGGAACTTCCCCTCCTCCATTCCTTCTTCATTCCCCAGATTTATATGCTGAACATGATGCCATACGGTACGGAATAACATTTTGGTCAGGGGGGGTCAGGTCAAAATCAGGTACCATCAAGTAATGATTCTCCAGCTTATGATCACAAATAACAATCATGGAACTTACTGCATTATCCACTGTATTTTGCATATTTCTACAACTACTTTTTCCTTTAAATGCGTATACTTTACAATCTGATCTATTATGACAATGGGAACCTCCTCTAAGAGTATCTCTCCAGCTGACCTTTACTGATACATTTCTTTGTATTATTTTATTCCACTAACTCTTGTTCCAGGATGATTTAAACATCTGTTCCAATGTACACCTGCTGCTACATTTAGCAATCCCCATATTTATTTACAATAACGTAATAAAGTTATTGATCCATGAATGCACATTTTCAGTCCTATTGTTATTTTCTATTCTAAAAGGTTTCTTTTGATACTTAAGTTCTGCCAGGATCTCCATAGTCCAGCAAGAGCTATGACTACAAAAGCAGCAGTTGTTTAGGCTCCTGTCAGATTTTTGCAACCTGCTCAAAAGTCAAACCATGAGAGCTGCACTCTGAGGTCTGTTTTCCAGGGGGATAAGGATAAAAGAAAACTGATTGCTTACACCATCCATTGAGTCTGATAGAGAAGCTCAAACCTGCTTAAGTCCACACAGACCAATAGGTGGCCCACTGTGCCTCCTTGCCCCAATATGTATAGCAAAGTCAAACACCATGGCTCCAAGTGGAAAACCTGGCTCCATTTATTTTCCTTTCTACCATTACAACTGTTTCAGCAATTCCCAGATAAGCCTATTGGATCACAAATTACCACTGCTTCAGCAGCACAGATACAGGAATTTAAAAATTTACTATTGCTTTCCTTGTTAAACAAACATGAAAACGGATGCATGCGTTTACATGACACGGCACCACTGCTAAGCATTAGCAGAAATTCATGAAACAATCTTCTGTTAGTGGATTTTTCTTTCCTCTTCAGTGTAAAAGAATTTACCACAAACAACTCTGATGCTCAGATACTAGTGGCTCTAGCCTCCTTTAACGCCTAAAGGAGCATTTTCCAATAGTCTGTATGATTCTCTACCCTCTCAAGTCAACTTCACTGAGAATGGTATCTCCAGAGGTTTCTAGGGTCTTTCCAGAATAAAAATAACCAAAAAGGGAAAAGCTTTAGGACTTTCACATTGCACTGTAATATTTCTTGACAAGATTTTCCATGGACATACAGTGGAATATTCTCAAATTACACCATCAATACTTACTCGGCATAAGCATCAACTCTATCAGGAATGGCCAACTTTTGAGCTATTCATGCTCTTCTTTTATTGATGGAGATAATTTGAATTCTTCTCTCAGCTCTTCTTGCCTGTATTTGCCTATATTCTTGCCTATATTCCAGAAAACAGCTGAAAACCTTATTTTACAAAATATTTTCATCAGTGATGAGATCTCAGACTATCTAGACAACTCTCTTCTACGTTCTGTGGAAAAGATAGCCCTAACTTCAGAAAGTTGGACTATAAACAAACTAGAAGGAGACTTAGTATGTCTCAGGCAAATATAAATTCAAAGGAAAAGTTAAACATGGATCATCTTTAATCTATCTAGGAGAGAACAGCTCTCCAACATCTAGCAACATACACACCCAGCTACATTTAAGACTCCTGCAATAAGCATACTCTTGTAAAACTGCCATAAGGAACTTAGGATAGCTCTTGTTTGAAAATGAAAAAATTATTAACATGAGCATAAACATAAAAGGATGGACTCCAACATTTTTGAATGTTCTTTTGAAGGAAACAAGGCTCATGTGATCATGCAGTCCCTCAACAGCCCTCAATAACTTCCTCTTGATGACCAGTCCCAAGCAGATTTGACAGTAAGCTGTGGCTCTTACAACTCTTCCAAGCTGTCAATCTAGCTGAAGGTTTTCACTTTAGAAAGAGGAGAAAAGTATTAAATTCACATCCATACCAGAGAGGAAGCTGCAATATGTGTATAACTGTTGTCCCAGGTAAGCTGACTGCCTAGAACAGAACTGCTGGGCAGACAGCAAACACAAGTTTTCCATCAGGTGCAGCAGGATCTGCTGCCTTTGCCCAGCCAGTACCAGGGAAAGGCACAGAAGGCTTTATACAGCAAAACAGCAGGGGAAGAAAATAGATTAAGAACTTGCACAGAGAATTGCTGCTGCTACAGCAGTGAAAACCTAGAGAGGTTACAGAAAGAAACAGAGTGACTCTAGTGGGGGAGATACCGGGTACAAGATTTGTTAATCCCCACCACCCACCCAGTTTCATTAGTTTTAAGACTCAAGGAACCATTTGTTTGTTTATTGCCATGTGTCACCACATACATACAGAGAATGCAATACACTGTGCAATTACAGGGCTGGCCACTCCACAGTCATTGATAAAGTTCAGGAAATCATGCTGCAGTACATGCTGTATTAACCTTTTCTGAAAATTATGGCATTCTCTGAAAGGCATTTATGAGCTTAGTATTACTTCAGGGTATAAGCAGAATGTTTATGACTTGACAGCCTTCATCCACATTCACTTCATTTAACATAACAGCAACTTTCATTTACTAGTTCCCCTTCAGCAAAATTAGTTTAGGAAATCTGACTCTGCCACTCATCTAGAAACAGATTTTCCTCTTCAGTTCCCAGGGTGGAACTGTATTTGCAAGCATCTTTATGTTAGAGTTAGCAAAACAAATAGGGCATTCATTTCAACAGTGACCATTAAAGTGGCATTTTGCTTTCTGGACTTTTTTTTTCAAAACCACTTTTCATATAGAAAATGGAAAAGTAGTTCATATCTCCACCTTCTTATCCAGCAAAGTTGGTTCCTGTTCTTAAAAGTACTGGCTTTCTAGTTAAAAAGGCTCTGAACAAAGTGGACAAATGACGAGATCATCATCTTTCCCTGTCTCCCAATGGAAAGAAGGCACAAGATTGCCTCTGAAACTCCAAAGATGGAATAATTACTGCAAAACACTGAAAATTATCACTAATGTACAATGAATATCAGTCAACTGCATGAGGAATGCATATGGTAACAGTTTTAATGACACACAGTACAGCATAAGCTGAAGCAACCTTCCATGTGTTATCACTTTCTACTCTGCACAACATCTGGAAATGCCAATGTTGCAAAATGGGATATTATAGAGCATTAAAAAAAATGAGAGAGAAAATATTCCATATTCAAATTATTTTGTCTAATAAGGCTTTGAGAAACTCGGAAGTACAGTCCTTCATGTACAGTGCTGCACTGGAAAACTTTTTGGAGAAGCAGTCTCTGAAAATACACAGTTATTTACAAAGGTCTACACAAAAATATATAAACAAATTGTAAGGGTTTTTTGTTTTCAGTTGAAGAGCATTTGCAAATGCAATGTATCATGATAAATACCCTAAAGTTCTGCAGAGGACCAGACTGGTTTTGATACTGCTGATGTTTCTTTGCCGTACTTTTTAAGGATACTACATTCTGGAAAGAAAACTCACCAAAAACACAAAAACAAACCACTAACAGAAAAACCCCAGAGATCACCGACTCTCCTCACCAATTAATATACACACAAAAGAAAACTCATTAGCAGGAAGTTAGTTGATAATTATAATTTTTATATTCTAAAGTAAAGAACCTAATGAGATCTCTAGCAAGCAGAGAAGGCAAAATGGAAAAACAACTGTATTTTAAATACGTATGTAAACTTAAGAGGTGTATCTAAGATCTTTTGGAGAGATTTCAATCATGTCAAATACAACTGAGGAAAATCAGGGTTAGGCTTCCTTCACTGGGTAAGTAAACTAAATAATTCACTGATACACTGCAAAATAAAGACAAGTTCCTGCCAAAAATATGTTCAAGTCCTCTTCTTGGAACTCCTTACGACATTTCATAAAAATCGAATAAACTCCACAAGACGGAAACCACCCAAACCACTCAGAAACTCCACCTTAAATACAGGAATTCAAACAAACTGGGCAGCAAAATCTTTCAGAGAAGCTGTCCTGCTTTGTCATTAGATAAAACAGAGCAAGGTGTGTCATCTCATAAAATTACATTTCTAGAACACAGGTTATAGAATGAATAATCATAAATGAGGCTACTGAGTCTTGATTATAAGGTGTGATAGAGTCTACAGGTTGCTTAGCTCTTAGGAAGGTTCTAGAGTACTTAAAGAAGGCAATGTCTTCCCACCATGGTACATAGATCTTCCAAATCCCCTAGGAAAAAATACTCGAGAAAAAACTAATATAGAAATAATGAGGACTAAATGTGCAAATAACTTAGCAGATTGCAGGAATTCAAAAATTTCTTTTTGAAGGAAAGAAAGTAAAAATTCAGGTACTTAGAAGCCAGTGGCAAAACTTCTCTGCTCATGTTTAACATGTGCTATGTCTAACTTAAAGGAATTTTACTGATTATAAGAATCATTTCAGAAAGTGCATAAGCCAAAATGAAATCTCTAGTCTTGCAGTTGACAAACCAAAAGCAATTTCAAATGTTCTTCACAAGACCTCTATCCTTAACAACAACTTAAATTAAGATTTCCACATAAGTTACCTTGCTCTTTTTGACTGTCTCTGAATAGGACAGTTAAGGATTTCTTCTTCTTGCATCAAAAGCTGAGAGTTTTAATAAGAAAGCATTATTAGTATTTATATAACATTAAACCAACACTAACCTTGCTAGAAATCTACAGAAATTTTCAAAATCACATTGTTTTGCTGTATTAACTGACTGCCCTTATCCCAAAGCAGAGGTCATCAGCCGTTTTGAAATGGTGGAGGAAAAGACAGGAATGCAACAAAATACTGTCACCACGTGGTACTTACCCTAACAGGAGGGCTCCGTGCTTGCACCTTTTGCTGCTGTCCAACCTGCGAGCTCTGCAGGTCCTTTGATCCGCAATTAGCTACAGTGCTGATGGGGACCCTTAAAGCGTTTGTGCCAGCAGTCCCACCGCCGGGTTTTCGAGGCCTCTGTTTGATGCCATCCAGTAGTCTAACGAGCAAAATATTACTGGGGAGTTCGTCAACACCGCAGTCCACTAAAGTCCGGCACTCGGGACATCGCAGCTCATTGCGAGAGCTCACAATGCCCAGCAGGCAGCGTTTACAAAACGTGTGCTGGCAAGGCAGGACTTTCGCAGAAGCATCAAGGCGTTCTAAGCAAACAGGACACTCCAACAGATCCAGCAAAGCCGATTCATCCATTTTCCTTGTATTACTTAATGAAATAACAAATCTTTGCAGAATTTGTGTGTTTTGAGGGCTGCAACGGTATCATGTTACATCCATTCCTCTTCTGACCATGCTCTAAAACGTTTTGAGGAAAAAAGGCATTAATAACCTGGAAAAACTCAGCAAGACCACTTCATATGACGATGTTTATACAAAGAGCAAATTAGGAGAACACTAGACTAAATCAGTAGATATTTTCAATAAATGAAACATGAATACAGTAATAGCAATCTACACTAATGTATCTGTTTATTTAAGATATTTTAACAAATGCTAACCGCTAAGGCTTTTAAATTTAAGTCCCCATAAATTTCTGAGTCTGAGTGATTTTATCTTCTCAAATTATTCCAGAACAAAGAACTATCCCCAGTACAGCAGTATAATAAAGCTTACTTCTCATAGTTCCTAATACATCAGTCTCTCTGAACATCTGAGACATTTCACAACAACAAGATGGCAAAGGTAACTACAACGGTGTCCAAAAACACACAGCCTACACCAACAGGGCACAGCAAGGGGAAGTATATTTATGCTAACACTAAGCCAACAGTGAACTCCATTTCTACCCTTTCAATGAAAACTACTGCAGTACATTACACAGCTCAGCCTTGAAAACAGCCTCCAGCTCACAATGTTTTCAAGCTTACCGCAAGCACTGACAAGAGGGATCATTACAGTGCCGCCTTTAAGAAGCGCTTCAAAAACTATCGCGAAGTGATTTACAGCAGGAAGTGCTACTGCCATATCGCAGGACAACACGAGCGCTGCCTATGCAGCCACAGAGGCAGGGGCGAGCCCCCAAGCCAGCTCCAGCCTATGCAGCGAGGGGCTGGGAAAGGGAGGGGGGAAGAAACAAACACCACTAAAGAGCCCCCCGAATAAAAGACATTCTGAGAGAAGTCACACCAGGATGCTTCACAGGCAGAAAAGGGCTTGCGAACCTCGGCAATGCCCAGTGCCGGGCGAAGTTGAGCGCCTCCCCCCAGCCCCCGCAGCCGCCTGCGGGAAAGGCTCCCCCGGCTCCCCGGGCGCTCGTCCCGCACCTACCTGCTCTCAGGCTCCGCGCCCGGACCGCCTCCCCGATCCAGTGCTTTATCTTTCCCTGCTTCCCGGGGGAGCAGCGACCCGCAGGCGGGCGGACGCCGCGGCGG
>VXBI01010779.1:382461-441874 GCA_013397375.1 Toxostoma redivivum
CCGCCGAGGGGCCGCGGGCAGGGAGCGGGGGCGGGCCCGGCGGGTGCCCAGCGGCAGCACCGCCCCCCGCGGGCGGGGACGGGGCGCGGGGCCGCCTCGCTCTCCCTGGCATCCCCAGCGTGCCCACCTCGCTAGGTGCCTCGGGCAGTGGCTGGAGCGGTGGGAGAGCACAGGCGGCCTCGTGGGACAGGAGGAGAAGGCGCTTGCCTCCTGCCTTGTGCGCTGGGGGCAGCCCGGAGGAGCACCTGGGGCTGCCGCGGGGGCGGTGGCGAACGAGGAAGAGGGATGGAGGGCGGGAACGAGGGTGGTGGTCGCTCGCTCTTCGCAGGGCTGCCCCCGCTCGCTGTCTGTGGTAAGTCATACCCGGAGCGCCGGCCTGCGGCTGCCAGGCCCTACGGAAGGAGGAGCCGGGGTGCCCGGAGCCCGCGTCGGCCCGCCCAAGGAGGCTCCTCGTGTGGAGCAGGGGAGCCTCCCTGAGCCTCCCCCGGCCGTGCTCCCGCAGCTCCCGGCGGTTCCCGTTCCGGGAGGTCAGTGCCGCCGGGCTGGGCACAGGCAGGGAAGGAGACGGGGCTGCCTTGCCACGTCCATCGCTGCCCTCGGGTGCGGCTTTCTCCCTCGGGCTCTTGCAGCACGCCTGTGCTAAGGTCGAGTGCAGCGTGTCCATGGGCATTGTTAGTGCTGGACTTGGCAGTGCTGGATTAACAGTTGAACTCGCTGATCTTAGAGGTCTGTTCCAAACTAAACGGCTCTGTCATAGGACTGCTTCATTAAATAAATGATGCCAGAAAATTAGTGAGTGCCTCTCTTCACGCTCTTCTCCCGCCCCCACACAGCCACACATCTCTATTCGGGAGGTGATGCTCTAGCTTTTGGGGTGTTTTGTGTGAGATACCTCTCTGCAAGACTGTGGGAATGAAGGAGGAAGTAAACCCTAAGATACATACAAATTGCCATAAAACCAAAATAAGTTAAAGTCTGCTCTTTTTAAATCAAATGAGACCCCCTTGTCTATGGGTGATGAAAAAGCTAGACAAATGTTTAAGTTCCAGTTATTCATCTTGCCAACTTCAACTCAAAAAGGAAGCTATCCAAAAGCTTGTGTGTAGTTCTAGCTTTCAAGTTGACCCTAAGAAATTGTATGAAACTATGTCAGGGGAGGTTTAGGTTGGATATTAGGGAAAGTTTCTTCACCCGGAGGGTGGCTGGGCACTGGAACAGGCTCCCCAGGGAAGTCGTCACAGTAAAAGACTGACTGAGTTCAAGAAACATTTGGACAAGGTTCTCAGGCACATGGTGTGATTCCTTGGGGCTGTCCCATGCAGGGTCAGGAGCTGAACTTGATCCTTCTGGATCCCTTCCAATTCAGGATATTCTATAACTTTAAATTTGCTGTCATACTTACTGAATTCTGTATATGTATAAAAAACTGCCTTTTTTTTTCTTTTTCATGCATGGATTGTGTAGGTTTAGATGAGCCAATAGTGTGACAGGCTTTTCTGTCTTTTTTTTCTGGATATCCTAATTTGGTTGTTTCCACTGGAAATTATGTACTCTGATCATTAGGATTTCCAAATAAGTACTCACTCACACTGCATCTCTAACATTTTATTTTATTTTTCAGTCTTAGTAGTGGAAATATTGAAGCTGCTAAATATGTACAGTTCATTAAGAAATAAGGTTTCCTCCCCCATGAATTCTGGAGTTAAGGAAAACTGATACAGATGGGTTTCTGGTCTATGTCTGTGCTTTCCATGGAGTATCATAACATAAATAGAAGGATATAAACATCTGATGCATAAGAATATTCCTATGTCTCATAGTATTGCCGTGTCAGTGCTGTCGCTGCATAAAAAAGGGATAATCAGTACATTTGAAACAGAGACTTGTTGAATTTAAACAAAATCTCATCTCACAATTGGATTTCACTTTTGGACATAGCTTCTTCAAAAGATCTCATGGTAATAATTTGTCAGCCTTTCTAGCATAGTTTTGTAAGCAAGAAAATTACTGTTGTCTAAACTTAGTTTGCTGCCTAAGGAATGTAAAATATCTATTAAAACAGTAAAGGAATTTACAACACAAGTGGTGCACCAGGGAAGCAAGATGAAAGTTCAGGGAAGAAGGATAAAAAGATTACCCCTTTATCAGGGCTGGTCTTTGATAGTGTTTTGTGTAAAGTCTGTAAAACACTAAATGCATGGTGGAATACAAACCAAAGTAGTAAACACTCTGTAGAGTATCAGGTAAATATGTTACTTCCTGAGCAGTAGCTATAGTTAATTTTCAAACAATTACGATCCATGTAAAAAAATGTGGGGGTGTGTGCAGATGTATGCCACTGCCCTCTTACGCATGAAGTGTTTGACTCAGAGAGACTGGAATATTCTGGTGCCAGGACTGAAAGGAATAGAATTGCTATTACATTGAAGGATTTATTCTTTCTACCAGCCATGGGCAGGGAATTGCACTCATTTTTACATGAGGAGACCTCACTTCTTGAAGTCATCCATCCTTATGCACAGTTCATTAGGTCCTTGTACAACTTTTACTAAGTTGTCATGTGATGCAAAGGGCAAAAATCCCTTAAAAAAACAGATTTGAAAGATGAGGCCCTCCAGTTACTCAACCACCTGGATTCCTACAATTATAATGTCTATTAATATTTGTTCATATTTTACACATTTTTGGTGTAATGAATTGTAATTCTGTCACTGGGTTTCAGGCATACATTTTTTTCCCCCAAGGTATGTTGTATCTTTTCACTTGGAAGCTGTTGAGTAAAGGAAGAAGCAAAGGACAATGTCAGTAGCAGAAAGAACTGGTAGCACCTTTTTTTTCCCTTTTTTCTGTGTCAGCATCCTTAGTGCAATAAACCCACTGTGTTCTCTGCACTCCTTCTCTTTCACCAATACCTTATTTTGCCTCTCTGAGCCCAACAGCCTGAAGGCCTCTTCCCATGTCTTCAGCCCACTCTGTTGAAGCAGTCACATTTTCTATTTTAACTAACTCTTACGCAATAATTCCTATTTCTGGCACATTTCCAAGTACCCTTAGATTTTCCTCTGTCTTTAAAATGTGAGACAGTCTATACTAGCTAGTAGCTAGCTAGCTAGTAGCTAGCTTTGAGCAACACTGGTGAATTGATATGTTGGCAGCTCACAAGAAGAGAGAAAAACATCTGCTGCACCCTTTGCTGTAGAAGGGACATTCAATATTAGATGATTTTTTATATGACCACTGTTTTCTATGAAACGTCTAGGATCTTAATCTTTCCAGATATTTCATTGGGTTTTGCCAATGAATTATTGGGAAGAGGGGCTAAGAGATGCACTCTATAGGCATCTGCATCTAGTTTCTTAGGAAATTTAATGGATAAGTAGTATATTTCAGAATTGCACATTTTTCAACATGCAAATCTTAAACATAAAACCATATGGTAATTAATGCCCTAAATACACTAATGCACTACAGAACAACATGAGGTCCAATCTTCATTCTAAACCTACAGAATGTCCCTGAAGATTGTTACCCTTGACAGCAGGGATGATCCATGTGCCTGAAGAAGTCATGTTAGCACTATACATATTTAGAGTAATAAAACAAAACTGAGTGCCATGTAGATCAATGCATGCCTGCAAGAATAAACATATGAAGGCATAATTAATTTACTTGTGAATTCTGTCCTGAAAGTCTTCAGATAACTGCAAAAGGCTCAAACATAATAAGACTCATAGAACAAGAGGTGTTATGTTCTATCAGAAAGAAAACACAAAAAGCATTTTTATGTGTCTTGCAGTCATAGTCTGAATTAATTTTATTTGTAGGTTCATAAACATGTTTTTGTTTTGAGCTACATTTTTGTACTAAAATATTTTTAAAGCTTTTTTTTTAAAAAAATGTAGCCAGAAAGGATCATGTTTTTTTCGTTTGCAATGTCCACATTAGCCTGTCTTTCCCATGCAATACACATCTCAAGCATAGACCAAAGAGGTTAATTTTATTTCCTTGTAAAATGACCCCTGGAGATATGGTGGCAATCCCTTTTCAAAAACCGTGCCATTCCTTTAGTGAGAGTTTACTGCTGATGACCACATTCATCTTGCTGGCTTTACATTGGCAAGTACACCTCATCAGGATGGCCAACTTTTGGTCTCTGGTGGAAATTAGCAAAGATGTTCTTCAATTACTTAATTTCTTTTTCATTAAAGAGTCGATTTTTTTTGGTGGTTTTGTTTTCTGTATTTTTTCAGGGAGCTAAGGGGGGATTGCAGTTTGCTTTTACTTTGGTGTCTTGGTTTTTGGGGGTTTTTACAGTTAGTACCAGATTTAAATTACCTAGTTTAGTTACTGTTGGCAACAATTCTAGGAGCAAGGAGCTCAGCATGGTTGATACTGATCCAGTTGGTTTGCTGGCAAATTGAGTTTTTTGCTATCCTTATGCACCTCCTGCATTGTGAACTGGTTCTAACTACATCAATTACAAATGTACTTCCAAGGCTTTTGCATCCTGACAGAAGGATCTCTGCTGTTCTGGTATTTGTGAGGACTTGGGAGAAATTAGTTGTAAAACTATAAGCCAAAATATACTGAAAGCACATCTTTATACTGTGTTTTAGGCATCTCAGAATGTTTTGGTGTTTTCCCCGAGATGTGTAAAAGTTCTTGTCTGGCAGTTCAGGTGCCCGAAGTGGAATAAATCTGAGCTCTTTAGTTTTCTCGGTCTCAAGGTTGTTTATTATTTTCTTATCTGTAATATTTTCTCTCAGCCCAGCGAGGTCTGTCTTGCAGGGCAGCCATGGCACACTCTCTGCCCCTTCAGGGCGGTGTTATCTTTTTATACTAAAAACTACGTACATTATGTTTACAATTATTTCCCAATTACTATCATCTATATTAGACAGTGAACTTCTACTCTAAACCAATCCAAAAGTGCCAACTCCACAATAGAAAATGGAGATGAAGAAGAAGAACAAAGAAGGACCAAACGCGTGCTTTTTCCTCCATCTTGTGTTCTAAAATTCCCATTCCCAAAAATCCTAGAATCTATATTTTCACTTTGTGATAACACTACTTAAACTTCTGTGACTTTTAAGTTCTCATATAAAGCTGGTAATTTGTTTCAAGGGCTATAATCAAACCCACAGATGTTTTGGGCGTCATTCCAGGGTCTCAGAGCCCCCTGACCAGGGTCTCAGCAACTCTGGACTCCCAAAGGGATGTCTTAGACTCCGACAGTCATCCAGATTTCTTGAGTATAGTATCATTTGTGTATTTGTGTTCTCGCTGATAAGGTGAATCTGGGATTGTAACTTCATACATATTGCTGCTATTGCAATAACTTGAGTCACAGGGAGGAAATGTGCAATACAAAAAGTGTCTGTGGAATTAAAGAATAAACATTTTACAAGTCCTCAGTGTTTGGTGAGCTTTTTGTTATAAGACATTCCCAGCAGGTTAGTCACACGAAACCACTGGGTTTATGGGTGCTCATGATCCCCATAACCCAGCTGCATCATACAGTGCTGTACCTTGTAGAATGCAGTAAGGTGTTGGATTATGTATTTGGTCAAGTATTTGATTTAAACGTTCATTATGCTGATGGGAACATTGTGCCTGCATCTCATTAACCAGCAAGCTTAAATTTGTCCTTACTACAAATAAGGTTAAAGGAATAACAAAGGAGAATGTGTGTTTAAAGAAATCAAGCTAGATGGTACAGCTGTGAAGATTTTAGAAGAGGAGCAGAAATGTTAGAAGACATTCTTAATAAGTTTATTCCAAAATCAGAATATCTTTTTCCTTCCTGGCATACAGCTAATAAGCTGCAGACCTAATCTGTGAGGCTGCAGAGTTCATCCTAACGCTTCTTTGCCCCTCTAGAATTAGTGCTCTCTCCACAGGGGAGATTCTGGTGGGGACAGAGCATACCATATTATCTGTTTAGTCCTGTTCTAGGTATCTCCCAGCCCCATTAAGGTCTGGTCTCCCAAAGACTTTTAAGTTATTCAGGATGTAGTTTTAGAATTATTGACTGCCACAGACATTTTGGAATGCTTACATGCTGTTTTAATAGTTTGCTATATTGTTAGCAAATTGTAAGCTATTAAAAAGCTATTAGTATTTTCCCCACTTGCAAAGGCTGCATTCCAGTCACAGGGTAAAGCTCTTTCATATGAACATTAAACCAATAATCATATAAATATTGAAGTAAAATTATCATGTTACTGACTGTAGACTGAGATCAGGCAGAACTGTAATAAATCACTTCCAGTGACAGTGAGCAGGAATGACTAAAGTCCAGTTTTATCTTTGAGGAACACTGTGGCAAGTGTTTGGAGCTTTGGATGCCCAAATGTATTCAAACACACAGATAAGATGAGTTGCAGGGCCCAAACAATTCTTTTTAAATAAGCAAAAAATATAATGGAGGATATTCTGAAAGAAGCCAAACGTCTGGAGACTGGATACTTAGCACATATCTTTTTCGGGGAAAAAAAATTGCAATTTTAATTGCAATTTTAGATAGGAGAAGGAGTTGCTGAGGAGAGTCAGAGGCACTTTTGCATGTCGTCTGCAGAGAGGGAACAAGGTTGTGGGTTTTAGGAGAGGTTTGTATCCATCATGTCAGGTCGACAATTCCTAGATTCTGCCTTTTGTTATAATTTGTATTTCTAGAAACACACTACAGCTTCATTCTCGAAAATCCTGTGAGAAGACAAGGCTTGTCAGTGAGTTTCATGTACAGGGAAGAATTCACAATACTGTGCTATTTTATCAAGTGGGTCCTTCAGTCAAATTAACCATCCAAGAGCAAACATTCCATGACTAAAGTCTTGGGGTCCTCCAATCAGCAACAAGGTGGAACCTCAGATCTATTCACCTTTTCACACCAAATAAATCTTTAAAGCATATTGAGCAATCTTTTCAGTCTTTCCAGATGAGAAATTTTCGTGTCCACCCAGAGCATAGGCTCTACAACAGGTGATCTAAAGAATTTTATTTCTCCTTTGGGTAACTGTATGACAACATAATAAAAATTCAGAAATTTCTGCAGGTCTTAACAAACGCCTTATCCAAAGTGTCTTATTCCAAGAGAAGTTTTTGGAAGTGCTTTTACAGAGGTGTAACTTTTTAAAACCACTTATGCTTTTGTGGTCATGAAAGCTAAAGGGTGACAAATGTGTAGCAATAATGTACCTGTAGCGTGGTTTGTGTTGTTTTATAATGAGTCCTGCAGTTCCTCCTACTGTCCAAATCAAGCATCTGTTGAAAAGTACCATAATCCCTTCACCTACCTCTCTTCTGCAGAGAGAGTTGGTTTGGATTTTGTCCCAGAAGAGTCTGTAGCTGTGTTACACTTTCAGACTTAGGAGCAGGGACCGGTAAGATGCTCCAGGATAGGTATGTGACATCTTTCTGTGTCACATGGGTTCGTGATTCACGGATGCATGAATTTCATGAAATTCATGTGTTTTTACAGCAAAATCTACAAGAAGATTAAATTCTAAACTAGCTTATTTTAGAATTTCAAGTGCTGCAACAGTTTTATAGTTTGCAAAAAAAAAAAAAAAAGTTCTCATGTTAGCTCTTAAAAGCATGCACAGTTGGATTTTTTTTTCAGAGTGATTTATTTCCCTAAAATAGCATTTTCTTACAAAAAGTGCCTACTGGGCAGAGCTTTGTGACAGGCAAGTAGGATTACCCGCATGTTTACTTTTCAAACATCTCTGCCACACTTGAACAATTCTGCTGTGGTGTCATACGTAAGTGATGAGATAGGTTGTATAAGAGTTTGTGTACTAGGATATAAAAAATTAAAATGTATTACAGCATTTAAAGTGCACTATCATTTCAATTCCGAACTAGTCAAAGCAGTATCCTTGTACCAAGGGAAAGCATTTTCTTTTACTTTAGTATCCCTTTTTGGAATGTACCCTCAGCTCCAAGGAAAGTTGCAGCCCCATTAGCACAAATTAGGCCTCTTGGTCTGAAAGGTACAGGAACTCCTTTACAGCTTTGGTTCTCTGCATTTTCTGGTACACTTGTGAAAGGATGTAGGCAGAGGTTTGGATGTGATCAGTGTACCAGCCATATACCATGCTTTTGTCCACGATATCTTGGAAGCAAAAAGCAAGGATTTATGATGTAGCTTGACTCTGAAGGAAAGTTTTTGATTACATTGGGATGAAAGTGAGGGAATAAAGGGACAAGTTCCCTAGTGATTTTTTGTAGAATCACTATCATTCTGCTACCACAGTTCTTTATAAACAGAGGAATGTAGGAAAAAAGACTCCAAAACTATCTTTGTTCAAAATAAGATTAAGGAAGTGAGATAAATTTATGGAGTATTCATGGCACTACTTTGAATTGCTTTTGGAAGCTTGAGACTTGGCTTCTAAGTCAATAAGGACATTGAGACACAAAATGAATTCTCTGAGGCTGCTAGCACTACGAGGCTATATAATCACTATGGGATTGCCAAAGATTTCTCTTTTTTTTTTTTTTTAAAGATTTGTGTCACTTTCACTCCCACACATCTGGCAAGAGAACTCTGCACTGGCTTAGCTGAAAAATCTTATCTCATAGATCATTACTAGCAATAAATTTCAGCCTTTGTGCTTACTTATACTGTCCCACAGCCTAAAGTCGCTGATTTTGTAGAACTAGGAATGTGGGCTGTAAAATATTTACTCACTAGCATGCCCCCACCATCAAAAAGAAGCCCCAACCCCAAAAAAACTATGCCATGACTCAAAACCATGCCTCAAGCTCTTTCATTGTGATGTCAGCTTTGAAAATGTAAATCACATGAAACTGGCTCTTGGGGCCAAAGAAAACAGGCAGCTGGATTCCATCCCCCAGCTAAGAAACAGCCCTTAAATACCTCTTAAATAGACACTTTATATGAGCTATAGTCAAACTCATTTTCAAGTAATGTTTTCCCACATGTCCCAGAAAATGCAAACAGCAACTCTGTGTGTGGATGGACTGGGGCACTGACAATGGCTAAGTGTGCCAAAAACCTGCAAACTGCTAATGCAGTTCTACCACAATTCTTCTCTAAGGTCACACCTGTGCTAAAAATCTGATGTATTTTTAATCCACATCATAGCCCTTATATATAGCCAAGGCAGCTGTGCTCTAAAGAACTGTCATCAAATGGCCT
Organism: Toxostoma redivivum; assembly: GCA_013397375.1. Lineage (NCBI taxonomy): Eukaryota > Metazoa > Chordata > Aves > Passeriformes > Mimidae > Toxostoma > Toxostoma redivivum. The sequence goes on from VXBI01010779.1 coordinate 391,628, forward strand.
GTTCTAGGTCTTTTCCTGCATACCAGTTCACATTGGCGAGCCTTTTTTCTGGTATTGTCTTCCTGAAGCCTTCTTACTTATGGGATTTATTGTGCTGATCCTTTTCTATATGACAGGCATAGGGAACATGAAGGCAGAGTTACCTCATACATGGAAGACTTGACAACTTGTGGAAAAAAAGACTGGAAAGAGAAGAGAAGGTAAGACAAACGAGACCGGCACAGATGCATTTATCTCTACAGGTTCGATTAAATAATATGCTGGGGAGGAAGCAAAGGAACAATTCCTAGTACTAAACGACAGATCTCCAATTTAGCAACCTGTCTTCTGGAGTAGAATTAGTCCTACTATTAATCCTACTATTAACAAGCAGGATCAGAGTTAACAATGGCTAGCAAGTGTTGCTGGGCAGAAAGCATATTCTCTGGCTGTGGGGTAGTATGGTATGGAGACACTTGAGGTGTAACATACGCTCCTATCTCTCTATTCCTCATGATCAGATATCAGAGGAAAAATTGGCAACTGGCATATAATAAAGCCAGAATATTTTCCAAGAGTCACAACAATCATTCTTGAGTAGCTTACTCCAGCAAAACACGGCAGAATAACCAATCAGCTTAAAATGAACATGAAATGCCTTCCCCTTTGTTTTCATAGGACAAATTGATGTTTTGACTCTAGGTAGTGTTGCATAACATGAAACACATTAGTTTTAACCAACATGCCAGCACAATCCAGGAACAAGTTGTAACTTAATTTTTGGCATTTTTATTTTCAGTTTCCCCAGTGACTATTAGTGAGTGCAAGGAAGTGTTTTTTAATCAGTCCTGATACACATTCATATACCCAGCCATCAAGATTGAGGTTAGTGCGTTATAGCTGATCCAAGAACCTTAATTCTCTTCCATTGACTTCAGGATTAAGTCAGAAACAATACTATTTTAATGTCATTTTTTTGTATTCACTTGGCGAATACTCTTGTCAGTTTAAAGTTTCTCATGTGAGCTGTCAAGAGGTCACTGAAATTCTCCTAGACGAATGGGAGGGAGGGAGAATGGCTGAAACCATGGCCTCCATATTGCTTCCTTCAGTATTTTTCTTCATGTCATTAGTGCTGTACTCGGCACTTTCCCACCAGCTTCCATTGGAAGAGGGAGTGAGCAAATGTTGGTGAGAAATGGAGGCAAGAAACACAGAAGAGATTTCCCTACTGTTTTATTTGGCTACTTCTAGGCCTCAGTAACAGTAAACTTAGCCACAGAAAATTAGTGTAGAATATATTGTCTAGTATGCACAAAACCTCCCAGATGCTTTCAGTGCATTTTTTTCCCCAGTTCATTCTATTATTCTACAGTCTTCTGGCCAATGATCACAAAACCTTCTGACCTCTTTGTTATCCTATGGCAAGAAAATACAGTTTCCTAAGGCTGCAAAATCATTGAGATTTCCAGAAATGAGGTACCTGCAATTTCCATGACTATCAGCATAGCTGTGAGCAGCATATTCTTCAGACACCACTAAGACAGAAATGCAGAATGGAGGGACAGGGGACACCCCACATCTACAGGCTTGCCAGTCTTCTGAACTTCAGCTGAAAATACCTGAGTTGAAGTGTCATAGATGGCCTTGTTAAAGCTAGTGACTGCAGGAAGTGATCTGACCTCTGTCATACTATGGATTAGTGTGATCCTCTAACAAGCCCCCATGGTTTATTGTATATGATAAGACAGGAAATTACACAATTAGTAAATTATTTCAGTTATACATTTCTCACCTTTTTAACTGCCGTAAGGCAGACTAAAACATCTGTGGGGATTTTGCCAGCAAGTGAAAACAAAAATAGTGCTAAGTAAATAACAACTTGATTAATGCAAGATAAAAACTATAGGCTACACAGGTTTTGCTCCTCAGCAGGCCTATTTCACATTGTATGTTCATACATAAATTTCTCTTACTAACACTGCACAAGCAGTCTGGCACCATCCTTGACAGATGAGCTTTAGGAACTGTTACAAAGTGGTTTTAAGTTATAGCTCCATCTGTTACATCCCATCCTTCTGATGGAGATTGTGTTCACTGTGGCAGAATAAGCAGAATGGAAGATGTGTTCATATCCTCACCAACTGCAGCTCAGAGTCTGGTGCCTTGGCTAACACCCATTTTCTCAGCAGTTTAATCAATGACGCTCTGCTTCGTGCCCAAGCAGGAGGGTGGGCGAACATTTCCTTCTGCTGGTCCTGATAATCATCAGCAGAGGGAAAGAACAGACTATGGTGAACAGAAGCTTAACAAATCACAATGGTATCTGACTCAAGCTTTCTTTAATTTTACTGGGAGGAAGGAGGCCTTAGGACAGTGCTCATCCATGCTCCACTCTTGTTATGTACAGCTAGATACTGGGAGTTACTGCAGTATCACTGCATGCTAAAGGTTGTGGGCCAGGACTGAACCTTCCTTTCTCACCTGGCAATGTTTGACCTCATGGTCTGTGGAGTCAGAATTTGCTGAAGTGCTATAAGCTAAGAATCACATCAGGGATATTTTAGGGCCATTGAAATAATTCTCATATATGTAACAATAAATACAATCTACTAAGTAAGGTTTAAAACTACTGAGTACAAAAAAAGAGAAAGTATACTCATATTTCTTATAATTTAAAGACATAAAAGTATGTCCAATGTTATGTCCAAATATACTCCATTGAGAAACTCAGCTGTCATATACTTCATCTTTTAGGTTTCCCTTACAATGTTTAAAGAAGAGGATTAAAATAATCCAAATGGCTGTGTAAGTTATCAAAATTAATGCCAGTTAATCAAACCATCAATCAAATGTGCTATAATTATGGCAAATTAGTTGCATTTTATTTCTATCTTTCAGACATCTTTGTTAAAAATTGTTACAGATTCCCAGAATAAATTAGGTTAGAAAAGACCTTGAGATCCTTGAGTCCAGCTTTTTCTGAAACACTTCCATACAAAGGAAGAAACAGAATTTAGAGGAAATATAACACCTACAGCAGCCTATAAAAAGCAGTTTTAAGCAGGACTTAGGTTGGTAGAGCTCCACAATAGACAGAGTTGTGGCTTATCATTAATGGCACCTCAGGTTTTCTGTCCTTTCTGTATCCATATCAAATCAATCACTTCAGAAAAAGGCTACATACCTTAGTTTTGCAAAACTTCTCTGACAACATTCAGAATAGTTGTAGCAGCAATAAAACAAATAACAATAAGAACATTTGATTGCTGACAGGGAAGCAAATAGGAGGAAAGTATAGTATCCCTGAAGTATTGCTTAAGATTTAAAACTTTTTTTAAGAGATAGAACCACAGTCTTTTAGCCTTAAATTTGAATTTAGGGAAGTTTTATTCTATATCAAGGACACAGCCAAAATGCATACTTCATCCCTTCCCCTAGGGGAGAGATTACTGTCATGACTGTGTGCAGAATACAGCAAAAGTTAAGGTATGTCAAAGATCTGATTGGTTCTCTTCTCTTCAGAGCATGTCTGCATCAGTTCAAGCCACAGTCCTATTTAAATATGAATTGTATTTTTTCCTGGCTGACTACAGTCCCTAAGGGAACATCCATCAGCCAAGCAGAAGTGAATCATGCAACACCCTGGCCTCACACTTGATACAGTCAACCTCAGGGATGACTTGTGAAATAACCGTCACAGCCATTCTGAAACTAAGCAAATGCTACCTTGCTGGAGTTTTCCACTCTGCAACCTGCCCATGGCTTTGGCTTGTGTTGTGCAGCTCATGTGAAAAAAACTCTCCAAGTTTTTGGCTCTGAAAGGTCTCTAAGCTGTATTGTTAAAAAGAGTGATAGGAATTGGCTAAATCCCATTTTGGTTTAAAAATGTCTTGGAAATAAAATCTTGGAAATAAAATGGAAGAGTGCGCCAGATCAGAGATGCTCAAGGCAAGCAATTTAGGAGCAGCAGCTGAATTCATACATATATATATACACACACACACATATATATGTATATATACATGTCTCACAAGTAATTGCAAATCAATATGTCTGTGGAAACAGCTCAATTAAGGCTTCAGTAATGAAGAACTGTTTTTAAGATTCTTGCACAAACCAACCATTCTAAGTGCTACAATTTGAACTGATGAACTCATCAGCTCAGCTGGAAAACATATCAACTTGGAAACGCATCTGAAGCGTGAATTGCATTAACACACAAATTTAATTTAAAGGAAGCTCTTTATGGGTTTTAAAAGTACTACTTAAACTATACAAATTGCTCCATTTAAACTGCTACGACAAAAATGGCAAAAAAATGGTTTAGGAATAGTAACCATTGATTTCTATTTCATGCTGAATTTGAGTCTACATGTTTAATGAATGAACAAATGGTAAAATAAGATTTGAGAAAGCACAGAGTTATTTGAAAAGAAAAACATTTAAAAGGATTGAAAAATTAAATTTCCATATTTGTCTTTGGCTTATCACAGTGAATAAAATTATGTAGAGTGTAGCTTTATTTGAGCTTTGATGTGGTGCTTTTAGTGGAGACAGAAGTCAAATCAGTAATTTAGTCGGGGGTATGCTTCTACCCCAGCCTCTGGCAAAGGGGAATATTATACAGAACTCAACCATATATTTCAACTGTGCTAAAAGTGTTGTATTTTATTTAAATTTGCGTCTAGTTCTTTGGGTCATACCATGCCATAAAGCTACTAGAGAGCATCCAAAACAGGGCTACAAAGATGGTGAAGGACCATGAAGGGACACCATACGAGGAACAGCTGAGATCACTTGGTCTGTTCAGCCTGGAGGAGACTGAGGGGAGACTTCATTGCAGTTACAATTTCCTCATGAGGGGAAGAGGAGGGGCAGCCACTGATCTTTTTTTCCCTGTGGTGACCAGCGACCCGAGGGAACGGCCTGAAGTTGCATCAGGGAGGTTTAAGTCAGATATTAGAAAAGGGTTCTTCCCCCAGTGGGTGGTTGGGCACTGGAGCAGGCTCCCCAGGGAAGTGGTTACAGAGTGACCGCCAGAGTTCAACGAGTGTTTGAACAATGCTCTCAGGCACATGGTGTGGTTGTCCAGGGCCAGGAGTTGGGCTCTATGATCCTTGTAGGTCCCTTCCAACTCTGGATATTTTATGAGTCTATGATCCTCCTATCCTCTAGAATGTAAAGATTTGTTAACAGACAAAGAATTGCATTTATGGGCATTTTCAGAAAATGGCCTTGTACAAGGGAATAAATAAATTCCCGTTGCGGCTCAGCCTGGCCGTGCTCCCCCCCGCAGGACCCCCAGTCCCGGCGGCCGCACCTTTCCGGCCGCGGTGGAAGCTGCAGGCGCCGCGCTGCCCGCGCTGCCACCTGGCGGCACAACAGCCGCAGCTCTGCTTCCCAGCGAATCCGGGCCAAGTTTTAAAGCTTTAGGACAATGAGTGAGCGGGGAATGCGTGTTTGAGTAAACACACAGCATTCATGCTCAAGTGAGAGCAAGAGGGAGAGTGAAGCAGTAAAAGCTGAATTAAGAATTACTAATAATTGATGCAGATTTCTCTTGAGCACAAAGAGTCTTGTTATGAACTTGGTAGACTGGAACTTGATTTAAAGCCATTCACATACCAGACCACAAAAAAACCCATGCTCTGCTTTGGCTTACGTTGCCCAACCAGATAACAAAAACTTCTGAGGCTTCTAGTAGTAACTTCAAATATGCACTCATTAGAGCGCACCAAATTCAAGAGCTAAAGCTTCTTCAGGCTCTGATCCTCAAAGGTTTTAGGTATCAGTGCTCCGGGTAGAACACTGTACCTGTTCAGCACAAACTAGCTCACTGCTGACATTCTTACTCCTTTCTGCTGATGATTTTTTGCTTGTTTGGTTGTTTTGGGTTTTTTTAAACATTCCTCAACTGAACTTGAATTGGCTTCAAGGGTCAAGAAGTGAGTCTGAGGACAAAGACATCAGTGTTACATAGTTCACAGAATATGTTTTCTGTGAAAAATACCATTCCATTTCTCAATTTGCTACTAGAAATACAACAGAAAATTCTTCAAGGTGAATGTAATATGCACACAAGCCAAATGCTCAACTAATTTCAATAAACTGCATGCAGACCAATTAATTATCTTGCAATCACGCTGTCCTTGATGTCATTTTAGAATATGTTAAATGTTAAATAATATGAATTTAACATTTCAGATTAAAGTATTTCTTTTGCAGACAACTTATTTACTCTGTTGGTTTTAAGTTAGCTTTTGAGGGATTTCAAGGATATTCAGTCTTGGGTGGCAGGTTTGAAGATTATTCTTGGAAAGCTGTTCACAATCTACATGTATTTTTCAAATTATTAATTGGTAAAAAGTTCTGTTTGTAAATCTTGCAGTCTGCAGATTATGCCCATTTTTCTCATCAGAAGCAAGCCAGTACACTGCATAAAAAGTGAAGACTGTCAATAATGATACAACTTCAATTTAAAAGAAGTGAACACAGCCCAATTCTTAACTTCAGTAAGACTGTATCACCTTAAGGGGATTCAAAACCATAGTGGACAGAATACACCAGTTGTATATTTTGTTGTTTCCATACAGTTATTCTATATTATTTTAAATCTAAGGGTTTTGAGTCCTCCCTTCCTCCAAAAGGTGGGCAAGGTAGGACTTGAAAAATCAAACCTGAAAAAGGAAAATAATCCAGAATCATTCTTTAATAGAATTTTAGGGTGTATTTGCTAAATGTCATGAATGATGTAGCTCATGAAGGTAATCTCTCTGAATAGATTATGCAGCAGTGAAAAGTGGAATGAAAGAGAAGCCTGGTAAAAAGTTTACTGTGGGAAGTTAAGAAAAAGGAAACCAAGAAGGAAAGGGAACAAGAAGAGAAGCAGCACAGCCCAGAAGCAACACTGTTTCCAGCAACAGATCATAGTTTCCCATCAGATGAAGTAAGAGGTGTTTATCAAAGAAATAAGGATATAAAGAATAAAAAGAATAATCTCTTAAAGGCAATGAATCATTAATTTTATTTGCACTGCAGATTCCCATGATACTGCTGAACTAAAGTAAGTTTGGTATCTGTCTGAAAAAATTAACGCTTTTCAGTGGGCAAAATTTTAATAATGACACCATAAAACAATTATACAAAAATCATGTACATATTTTGACAGTTTAAATAAATATATATATACATACTTGTTTTTTACTTTGTGGAAAAGCAACTTTTGACAATTTTAGATTGTGACTGATTGTAACTGACAAAAAAAGAAACCAAACCTATTTTTCTCCAATAGGAAACTTGGAAGTTTGACAGTTCATCAAATTCATAACAAGAGACTTACTATAATGGGTAAACCAGTAAAGCTGATGCAGAGATGATGACTGGAAAACAACAGAATCCTTAATGTCCCTGTATAGTACTGTGCCCTGTATAGTACTGTTTCAACACGAGAAACAAGAAAATGAGTGTCAGAAGAAACCTGTTTTTGTTTGTAGGGTGGTGGAAACTAAGCTATACAATACAGGATCCAGAAGATGTGAAGTATAACACAGCACTTGTGGCTGCAATGTTTCATTTTCCCCTGTGGCTGCTGGAGCAATGACTAGAACACTCAGACTTCAAAGCCAAACTGGAAACCCCCTCGCCCTTTCAGTTCAGTAGTGTAGTACATCATTATTGACCAGATTACAAAATTCAAGAGAGGTAAACAACTGAGAGTTTTGGGATGGGGAGAGCAAAGGGGAAGAAGAAGAAAAACAAGAAAAACTTCAGAAAAAAGAGTATTCTAGCTCCAAATGGATTTTGCAGTCTCAACTCCCTCCAGACATTTCAATGATGACCTAGGTACCAGTTTGCCCTGATTCAGAAAAACCATCAAGATATTTCAGATGTGACAGAAGCCTTCAGTTTCAAAATACAATAAGTAAAATGCATGAACTGGACCACTAGATTAAGATACTATTAAAATACAACCTGAGGGTCAATAAAATAAAATAATTTCTTTGTGTAGGTGCAAAGAAAAACTACGTGAAATATGTAAGTGAATAGCTAGATGTGAATATTTCCACAACACAGTAATGCTTCCAACTGTTCAACCATACCCACTATCTGTTCATATGGCAGAAATTCTGTTTTAATTATAGGTCTCAGTTTGGTATCAGAATATATACAGGTATTTCTTTCTCTGTTTCTTTTGAAATTTGAGAGGTTACATGTTTGAGGGTTTTTTGTTTGGTTTGTTGAGGTTTTTGGGTTTTGTTGATTTTTTTATTGTTGTTGTTGGTTGGTGTGGGTTTTTTTAAATTTTGGGCACTTTATATTTAAGGAACACATACGCAAATCCACACAAGAGAACTCTAAAGATACCTCAGTTTAAAAGGCATGTTTTTTTCTCTTTTTCATACAATCAACATTTTTCAAGTCTTCCCCCTTCTGCCCCATGTTACATTCTCCACTACAATTTGTTGTTCAGCTGTGCAGACTTCAGACACTGATACTTAGTAAGAACTAAGGAATTTCCTGAGTAGCGTTTATTCATCATTACCTGTAAAAAGTAGAAGAGGGGGAGAGAAAATGTGAAAAGGAGACACAGACACAATTCAAGGTAGGGTTACAAAACAATCTAGAAACAATTCAGTGAGCAATAACACAAGTATCCACTACGTCTGTCACCAATGAGGTGACCATGACCAAAGCTACCTTAAAGCACTACACACAAATACTGAACATCATGTCATCTTGGATTAGAGAATTTAAGATAGTTGCACCTCAAGTGGCCTGCTTCAGTTAGAATAATCCTCTTAGGAAAGAGCAACAGAGATTTTCCCCCAACATTTCTTATTTGAAGAGTATAAGGCTTTTGAGACAGAAGTTCATGAAGATCCTTCTGTCTGTCAGTTGTCCTCTATTCACCCCTATTAGCACAGGACTTTTTAATTTAAGTGTCTGAAATGTATAGAATTACTTTTTCTTATCATTTTTGGATGCTACCACAGATTTGTAAAATACAGAATTAGAACTGAATCTAATAAAAATAGCCACTTGTTAATCAGCATTTTGCAAGATGAAAGTCAGCTCATTTTAACAGGATTCACTCAGACAACAGTTTATAATTTATATGCCAACATTTCAGCAAATTTTCATTTAAGCCTTTTAGTACTAGTTTTAAAATATCCTTAAACAGAGTAGCAAGCAAAAGAAAATGGCAACACTATAGTAACCATTTTCTTGTTATTATACACTGCCAGTCTTTTGGACACTTGAAAAACAAATTACTACAGTGTATCTTTCCAAATCTGTCATTAAATCAATAAAATATGCCTGAAAAAATATTTTTCAGACATTTCTCTGTCATACTTCTCTAACACAGCATGAAAATAACATGGAACTGATTGTTCTTACCTAGAAGGTCTATATCAATAGAAAAAAAAATTGAGAAAATGTAATTTGGATTAGAATCAAGAAAAAAAATATTATGTTTTTATAACTAGTTTTAAGACACCCACCCCTTGAGTATTTACATATAAAAGTCATAGAAAGCCGTACACTTACTTGACTTTGCACTGCTAATGCAACACATTTGTAAAAGAATTTCAAAGATGCAAAAAGTACATATTGGTTAACATGCATTAAAATATTTTTTGAAAATTGAAATACATTATATGGTGATTATTACACACACTTTTAAAGCCAATAGATGATGCTTCTGATTTCTATAAAACTGATTACAATTTTAGATTTTTTCTTTTTCCCCTCTCCAGTGAAGACTTTCACCATTAGAAATCTAAAAATACATAACTGCAGTTAAATTTTTAGAGATCAGAGAAATGAAAAAACCAAAACCATTCCCCCACTGATGATGGTCTGCGTGGTTTTTCCTAAGAGTGACTCTGAAAGATTCATCTCTCTGAAAGAAACATCCATCTGCCTTGTAACCTGTGCTAAGCTGGGCAGGGCTCCAGAGCAAAATTAATTATTTTCATGTATTACTGAGTCACCAACTAAGATGGATGGTACATACACATCAAGGTCTTCTGAAAAATGTTAATTATAGAATAAAGAGCCCCATGAAATTTTCAGAAAAGAAATGATGGTACAACATATTAAAAGTAACATTATAGAAAGCATAGTACTATTTTAGCTAAAATTTCATTAATTCTTAAGATAAAATTGGTTTAGATTCTGCAAGTTTTGTGCTGGATTTCCCTTCTCCATCTGTGAAACTGTTTTACAGAAATTTAAAAATTATATTGTACCTTTTGGAATCTAATTATTATTACAGTTGACTGTACATGCAAATTCTTCTAAATCAGAGTGGTCAACAAAGTTTGCCACATTTTGTTGCAGGAATAAAAATACCCTTTGTGGAAAATTTTAATTAATTTAGCCGATCAATATACCAAAGCCCAGATATGTTCTATATTTTGTGATACTGTGATGTTTTAACAGTCTATTAGAACATATATGGTATATTACTAAGAAAGAACATAAGACAAGCCGTAATTGCCAGGATACATTGAGATTACCTTCTTGGTAGGCTCCATCTGCCATTACCAGGTGAAGTATTTTGGCATATAGGTGTTTGTGTTCATTTCCAAGAACAGTCTGAACTATGGTTGAACAAATATCAATATTTTCATCTTCATCTTCAAGTATAGCCTAGGGGAAAGAACAAACCATGTTGCCAAAATTAAAATGGGTATAAAATTAAATAGTTCAAATTTATTAAATGCAACTCATGGTTAAACCCAAAGTTTTTCTCTTTAATCCACTGGCTGGACATTTTCTCTGTTAATATTTTAGTGTGCCAAAACAGATTAAAAAAAATTTATAAAAAAACTTTTACCCTAGTCACACAAAACAATTAGTTAAGTGGCACAGCAAACAGTCCTAGGTACTTGTTTCTTAAAATATTTCCACTTGAGCTTATTCCACAAACCTTTATTTTCTCATAAACTTCAATTAATTTATCAAAGCCTATTTCCTGCTCCAGGTTATATCTCAACTCTTCTAAATGGCTGAAGATACTATCACATTCTTCACATTCACTGGCAATCTCTCCATCACTATTATCTAGAAAGAAAGAAAACAACAGTAAAACCCCCTCAGTTTTCCTACATTCTTAATTCTGTTTCTAAATCTCTAAAAAAATATCCTTTAAAAGCAACCAAACAGGTAAGCTCAGGAGCACTGGATGATGTTGGCAGATGTTCTGAAAAAGTGCAAGAAAACAGGAATAGTCCCTTTCTTGAAAAAAATCCTGCATCCCAAATGGGAAGCTATCCCATCTAAACCCCACTCTGACAATTAGCAATAGGGGTATTCAGCCTGAAGGAAAACAAGGTATGGTCTTAAAGCAGAATTTTAGTTAGCAAAGTAGGTCAAGTTCCATACCACCACTCTATAAATTTCTGAGGTGAAACTCATGAAGGGTTCGGTGGCTGTCCCTCACAAGGGAAGGAAGTTCCTTAATGAAGCAGCTGTCTTCTAGCCAAAAATAAGGACATGTATGTTACCCTTCCGTTACTTTCTGCCCTGAAATGCATCTTGTTCCATGGAGCAAGTCTAAAAAACCCAGTACTAAATTTAGCTACAGAGTTCCTTGCTCTTTTATAAGCACATCTCCTTTGTGTAGCAAATTAGGTATGCCAAGTGGTGCAATAAGACAAAGGATAGAAACCAAGATAATTTTGCTTATAGGCTACAGAAACCTTAAAAATAGGTTTGTAATGGTAAAACATTAGGCAAATCTTATAAAAATGATGTTTTAAAAAAATACAAGACAGAATCCTTGTGTAAAATTCCATTGTAAAATGGAAGAAAAAATATTTTCTTAAATAAGCATTCAAATTTGGAGAGAACTTGTCCACCAGGGAAAACCTTCATACATTTCAGAGCATATAATATCAAATCTTTAAATACCATTATCTGGTAGGTCACAGACTTCATGAGTTAGAATTCTACTACTTACAATTCTTATATATGAGTGTAAGGCATAGTACTGACCAAATCATATTCCTTCATTCAAGAATCAATGGTCAAATTAATAAGAAATTATCATTAAAATAAAAAGTTGTATATGGGTTAAAAACCCATGTAGGTTATTTCTAATCCTCTATTTAACATCTAGATCTTCAGCAGATTTTGTCTCAAGTTCTATCTGTTACCCTTTTGAAGGCTGGCCTGTCTTTCTCCCTGCCCCAATGTTGGGGGTTGAATAATTTCTTTTATTTTCTGTGGAATTTTTCCCTATTCTTATGCTAATCACTCCAGGCTACAAGTTAATTGCCTCTCACTGGAAGGGGGTGGGGGGAGGNAGAATTGTTATTCCTACCCCCATATTTCATGCCTGAAAGCGTCTGATTTCAAATTATAGTGATTAAAAGGGAGCGGATTACAGGGAAAGGGGCTCATCCCTCTCCTTGGCAAATACCTGTCTCTTAAACCGAGACACCCAACAATGAAACTTGAAATTCTTATGGAATATCTAGAAGGTAGGACATTGGTACCAGCATTAGGTAGGACTAGCACTTGCATTAACAGCAGAATCACAGACACAGATAGTATTGCATGTTATTAGTGCATAACATGAGCACTGCCACAAAATTAAAGACATTAACATCGCTTATTTTACCTTAAAATAATTATTGGAATGTATTATTATATGTTCAATCTGTTGAAATTTTTCTTCAATACAAATTACACAAAAGCTTTATTTTAGATGAGTTACTGATTTTCTGCATCTTTTCATAACTATATTTCTAACTGCACTTAATTTTACAGCAAGAGTAAATACTTATTTTTCCACCAGAATTTAAACTACAGAAATGAGACTTCAGGACATTGTGCATATCTAATGCAAAATCCTAAAAGCAGTAATTAATTTACCTGTCTCACTTTTAGTTTGACTGAATTAGTACCTAATTTTGGCTAAGGACAAGATGAATAATTTCATGTTCCTTCTGATTGCATGCTAAATGACTTAACTATAATCTAAGATGGATTCCAGATACTCCAGTCATATCAATTGCTATTTCTTTTTCACACTTACAGACATGAATTATTCAAGACATACAACGCATTCTGTCTTTGATCTTCCTTGAAGCCAATTTTAGACAACTTAGAGAAAAAGGCACTTACCATCACTACCCAACAAAAAGCCAAGCTTTAATTTGCAACATGGAATGTCACTTAGATGTTGACCTTAACATTCAGAAAGTCTGAATATTATCTGATTTTTTTAAACTTATGTATAAAAACTATCAATTAGAGCTTTACTTCATTATAAGTTAATGAAGCTAAAACATTATTCTGTGACTATTCTAACATGAATAAATAACTTATAAAACAGGTATAACAGAAATTATACCTGACTGCCATTCTTCATTAAGAGCACTTTCACTGCTGGGGTTATTTTCATCTCCTTCATCCAGTTCAGTACCATTTGTTATGCATTCCATGGCATTAGCCTTTAAAGTAGACTCCTCTTCTTCACTCAATTCCTCACTAGGCTGCTCCCTAAGCAACTGTTCCATTGAATCCCGGAGCTCCTGCAAATCTGTATCTGTCTCTCCAAACATACTAAAGGAATGTAATATAAAGTTTATATAATTAATACTTTGCAAGACAAACCCTGTAGAAAGAGCTAATTTCTTTTGTTAAGCAGCAAATTGAAAAGCCAGTCTAGCTGGTGGGGAAAATAAAAAAGAGACATCCTCTACCCTCCACCCCTCTCCCGCAGCTATTTGTGACCTCAGTCCAACATGACTACGGCATTGATACCATTGTATCATGCAACATATACAGGGAATAAACAGATATCCTACAGTCTCATAAAAAGATAGCAAATCCTCAATTCAACTTTATTAGTAAGGTAATTTCAAAATCCTTGTATTTGTGCAATATTATGGAACCCTGGCAAATACAACATTTTCAATCCAGATAAAAATGTGTCTGGAGCCAAAAAGAGATCCAGATGTAATCAGAATAGATACACCAAGACAATCCAAGATGTGGGGAATAGTCAATTCCAGGGTCACATTTTGAAACCTCTGAAAGAATTTGAGGGACTTGAAGAACATTCTAATACAACACTAGAGGAGATAAATGAGCAAGATTCCCAGAACATAAGAAGAAAGAAAATATTCAAGAAATTTTAATTTCTAGAAAAACTTTGAGTTGCTTGAGCAAAATGCTAGTTGCAAATACCAGACAGAATAGCACCTTGGCTAGATTTTGGGAAGGAAATTCAGACAGCTATTGTAGGCAGTATACCCCATTAGCTTCTCAAATCTCTGGAACAAGACTTAAAAGTAAATGGTCATTCAATACAAAATTTTTAAAATCTGGGTAAAAATTCCATGCTGGTATAGTGTGTATAACAGTTAGTGTCTAAACCAAAAACATTCTTGATCTAAGATGCCTGTTAAAATACTTGAGAAATGTAATACACTCACATATCCTCAGAGTCAGAGGGTCCTTCTTTGGCTTGCTCATCTTCCGTATCATCAATTTCAAGATTATGTTGATGCTGCACATCCGCTACACTGGGAACATCAATTAAAGTTCTGTACAGTTTGTAAAGATCTGGGAGTGAACATGTTCTCAGCATCTACAAAGGCAATAGAAAGCCTGCTTGGTAACAATATTAAAGACAGTTTGAATTAACAAAATACTTTAAAATGAGATTTCACTGTTTTTCAGGCGTCTTGCTTCACAGCCAGAAATTGTGCTAGTAGATTAAATCCTACAGAGAAAAAATCATTTAGTTGGCAGAAATTAGAAGATTGCTGCCCTGTTTAGTGATTGCTTATGATGACAAGGTAGTGATAATTCTTAAAAACTGCACAAAAGGGAGAAAGCAGATAGGGCAAGTTAGGAATGTCTTCATGAACTCCCTCAATAATATCTCAGAGAAAGGGTAGAATTCCTCCACAAACACCTGGAACACAGAAGGCTGAATGGTGAATCCAGAGACTTTCACTGCTGCATGAGACTTGCTGATACCATAAGCACAGTGCAGTTGAACTACAGGGCAGACATGGCTAGACAAATACAAACATCTGCTGAAAGAGTTGTGCCATGTGTTCTGGGCCTCATTCAACTTCAATAAGAAAGTAAGAATAATACTATAGAACTAAAAAGTATTTACTTTTAGTTTTTTAAACTTGCCTTTGGGTCATTTGCATCAAAAAGTCCTGTAGAAAGTCCAATCAACAATGAACTTTTGCCTTTATTTCTTGCTGGTGATATGGAGCGTGAACGAGGTACAAAAGACTCTTCCTGTGAAGACTGAGATGACAGAACTGGTGAGGCTGTTGGTAAAGCTGTGGGCTGTATTACCCTCTGGAATAAGGGTTCAGCTGGCTGAGAGTCACTGGAACAAGTTTCTGATGTGGTAAAAGAAAGTCTGTTACAAATCTAACTAGATTAAAACTCCAAGATACTTAAGGAAAAGGTAACTACTGGGAATATACCTAACCAATTTCTGCTACACATTTAGAGGGAAAAGTAGATAGTACTTTAAACGTATTAAAATATTTTTGATCATTTTAGTAAATACAATTACAATGTAAAATTTTCCCATTTAAACTCTTGGAGAGTATACAACCCTCAGCTATAGCCTGTTCTGTTCTCAGGCCTTCTGTTTTCCCATTATCCAGTCCATGTCTGATACTGTGCCATCCATTATCACCTGTTGCTTATAACCTTATACTAGGTTTCTTTGAAGTTATCTCAATATAATTTCCCCAAACACTAGGAAAAACCCATCCAGTTTGCTTAAGCCACCCTTAACTGGATGCAAGACTATCACCAATGATACTTGACAGTACTGACAATGTTTTTTCTGAAATTATTTCCCAGACCTCCAAGAACAAGCCATTTTCCATGCAATAAAGGATTGTCATTAGCAGCCACTTAAAATATTGAGCTGCAGCTCAGTGTTAATTTGACATGTGTATAAACAAAACAACACTTCTAGTACGTAAATAATCAAATCTCATAACATCCTAAATAGTCATTTGGAAAAGCTGCAACATTCAGAAAGTTGATGTCCATCAGTATGGGCCACTGTCCTGTTCATCTACACACAGTGTAGCTTTCTTGAAACGTTTTCCTCCAAAGTGGCAAACATAATACCCACAATTTGTCTTCCTAATCCATAAGAAATTTCCTTCCTAAGTCATAAGAAAAATCCGTAATTAATAAGAACTAAAGAAGCAAATAAAAACTTGCGCTTTTGGGGTTAATGAACTGAGAAGGGATGGCTGAAGCACCCCACACACTGACAAGCCACAGAACATGAGACTTGTACTGACCTGCTGGAGCTTCCTTTTGCAGTTGCGCCTTGTTGAGTGCTGCTTTCTCTGAAGCTGCCTCATTCATTCTGTCCTGTTGCGCCCTATTACAACACATCACATCAAGGGGAAATACCATGTAAAAAATGGTCATTAGTCTATTGAAGGCATCAAGCATTAGTAAAACTAACACAGCAGCAAGCAATGAAGCTTTAGCTAAGTGTAATTTTAATGGACACATCCAAATAAAACTCAGTTAACGCTCAGTTGTCTGAACTGGGGAAAGAGAGGTCGGAAGAGATTACTCACGTATCCTCTTTCTCTTTTACCCACACTTCATTAACAGTGCTAGGAAACTCCTTATTCTCCTTACTCTGGTGCATATCTTCCATTTCTTCCAGCACCTCTGCTTCCAAATCATCAGACTCTAAAATTAATAGTAATTTACCTTATTAAAAATTAATTCCAACCAAGCAAAAAGATGGATGGGGTAGTATACATTTTAAGATTACATTTAAATCTTCAGCTTTAATAATTTTCTGCATTTTGCAGAAACAGCAGAAGTTTTGTAATCCCAGAGCTAAAAGTTTTGGTTTTTTTTTCTGATACCAGAAGAGTATCTTAAAGCTCCAATGAACTATGTCTTCTAAAAACCTCAGTAACATGCCCCCAGAGATCAAAAGGATGCTGGTATCATACAGGGGAAAAGATTCCAGCACAATTGATAGGGAGAAACAAACCAAAACCCCACCAAATTAACAACAAAAATCTTGCACTTTAGAATTCTACTTGTACTCTGAAGTTTTCTACAAGCGCACAAAAAATGCTCCTGGAAATTTACTAATCAAATTACAACACAGGCATAGAAAGCACCTGGTCCTACCTAAAATGTGTTAATAAAATAACTGCACATTACCTATGGGAAGATATAAAAGTATACAGGATCATTACTTCAGTTACTGCATTCAATAAACAGATTTTAAGTAGAATTACTGATGAAATGAGTTACCATCCAGCATAATAGGTTCGCTCTGCACCAGAATGGGTCGAGTTCTTTGAGATTCTTCTGGTACAGTCATGACAGACTTTGTAACACCAACTAGTCCTGCAGACTGAGCTCCAACAGCAGAAAAAGCCTTCTCTTCCTTCTCCTCTGATGAAGACTGATGATCTCCTTCAAGAAGTTCTGCAGTACCTAACAGAAAATGATTCTATGTTCTAAAGAGTACTTCACCATATTTGGATAAAAAACTACAACGTGGGTAATAAGGTAAGCTGAGAATTTTTGTTCCTTTAAAGGAAAACAGAAAAAAAAATTGCATGCTTTTAGTACCACTATCATAAAGAAGAAAGCTAGAAATATTAAAATTTGAATTTCAAAGTTTCATTATCATTAGTACAAGTTTATATTTGGAAAAAATATAAGTCCTTTTGTCCTTAGAAAGAATGAAGGGCAGGAGTTGACCAGGAAAAAACCAAAAAACATAACAAAACAAAAAAGCAACTGATATGGTAAGTCACATGCTGCCAACAAGGTTACAGAAAGCGTCTAATGCAATATTCAGATGATGGCATCCTTTCAAAAAATTGGATTGTTTCAATTAAGAGGCAAAGTTTAAGACTTTTCAGCAAAATGAAGATCCTTTCCTTTCAGCACACCCTGGTTAATTTCTTACCACTTCACTGAGTTTGAAATATTTTGGTGTCCTCCAGTTTCAGCTTGTGCTTACATTCAGAACTGAGGCAACACCCAGAAGTAGAAAGCAAGAGAGAATATAAGAATATGCTTCTATTACTTCAACATTTTTCTCAATAGATAAACTGTCACTAACTCGCAGTGCAGATAATTACCCACTGTGCTTACCATTTATCTCATCTTGCTCCTCAAGTATGTCAGTTTGCAACTGCAGCTCTGCTTCTCCTAGGATCCTCAGAACTGAATCAGTAGGGCTTTTGCCCCAGACTTTCCTGTGAGGTTCACCAACATCTAACTTAATTACTTCCCCCAGAGTTTGACCTGTTGGGACACAAACAGATATAAAATGTTTTCTAAATTAGAAATTTTTATTAATTTTCTATATCATAAACAATCAAACAAATAACCTCCACAAAAATAAAAAGGTTACAAAGCCAGAACTCATGTCACCTCACCCCAAGTTAGACAGCCTAAATACTGTGCTTATCTAGAGGTTTTCTTCTACCAATTCCAGTCAATAACAGGAGTTATTCAATACCAGTTGACATATACAACTTAATAGCAGCAGTAGCTCTTTTCAGAAATTCAGGAACTCCAAAAGAAAGCAGTATGAGAAATGCTAAACACCAGCATGGAATGGTCTTGAACTTTACTTTGAAACGGTAAACTAGAAAGTTTCTTGTCTTGCTATCCTTTGACATTTATTTCTGTTAATTCTCCCTCCAAGGAAAACAGGATATAAAGCAACAAAGAAAAACAGAGTAAAAGAAGTTTCTTGATCTTCTAACATTATAGCACCATAGAACTACTATGCAAAGATGCAAGTATGTCACATTCTTCATGATTATTTCTTTCTACAACGTGAAACAGACTTTTAGTAAGATATACTGAAGCCAGGAAAAAGGGGTTCCAACCAAAAGACCAGAGAAGGCAAGCAGAAAATCAAATTACAGTCTTGATTTAACAAAGGCTCAACAGAAGTAAGAGATATAAATTGAGAAAAACCCTCAGTTCTTTTTTTTTCCTATTGGTAACACAACATAACAGGATTTTCAAGTTAAATGAGATACTTTAATATATTTAAAAAGCTTTTTATTCTTTCTGTTAAATTAGTGCCTATTTAAAAGACACAAAGAAAGTAACCATGCATCTAATTAGGTAACTTTTTGCTGTTGAAATTAGGAAATTATTTCTTGAATCTCCTGCAGGCCATTTAACTACTCAGCCTGTGCCTTATTCCTTATTTAAAGGAATACATAACCATCCACTTTTTAGATGTGGATGGCATGTAACTGATAACAAGATTATAATAATAAAGAATACTTGCTTTATAAAAACACACACTACACATGGCAAACTGATTTACTAATACCACAGTGACAAAGAAAAAGTACTTACACTCTGTTCCAGAGAGAGAATCTTCCATCGATAACTGAGCTAGAGGAACGACCAACTCAGATGCCCCAGATTCCCATTTTTTGCGATCTCCCAGAAGTGGCTGGTCACCTTGTTGTTCCTTACCATGTTCAGATCCAGCTGATTCAGAGGTATTTTTACCCTCCTTTTTTCCTTTCTCATCTTCTTGAGCTTTAAGAGTTTGATTTAATCTTCTCAGAATTTCTCGCTTATTCTGAAAGAAGGACCAATGTATGTATTAAAATAGTGCCTTTCTTAAAAAGATACCTAAATGAAACTGTATATAATTTGACATACTTGTATTGCAAAATCTGGCTTTTTTATTTCCTCCTCAGATTCCTGGACAGCAGCTATTACATGTTCATCCTTTAAGTCCAAGAAGCATGAAATAGAAAGTAGAAGAACATGTCAGAAAAAAATTATCTTGAGAATAGTAATAGACATAATAAAACCTTTCCAATGACAACTGCAGGTAGACTGAAACAGAATGCTTGATTATTCTGTTTTATTCTATCCCAAAGACAGAACTTCAAGGCACCTCCATCTTTGAACGAATCACTATCTGAAAGTGATGAGCAAATGAATCACTCAATTTAAACAGATAAATGAGATTTCAGAGCACAAAACATGTAGAGATAAAGCCAGATACAACCTCTACAGCAAGATGCCACTGAATTCCTATGCTACAAATGAGTAATTCTACATGAGAACCAAAAAAGTGGTAAGCACAGAGTCAATGCTAGTTTATGTGGAAAAAACAGAAGGGAAAGGAGACAATTAAGTCAAAGTAAGCAAATTACATATTGAAGGCAAAAATGTAGAATTTATAATCTGTGTACAAGATTCTCCATTTCCAATTGCTCTGTGTGTTATTTTAATCTGTTATAGTCACTGTCTTGCATCGCTGTGAGACAAGCTGTCTACAAGGAAAAAATTTGCTAATGATTTAAGTATTTGTCCAAACATGATTTATTTTTCCAGCTATCAGCTGACATCTTTCAGTGTATTACATTTTATATATACTCTTCAGTCTAAGTTTTGCTCTATTCCCATATTTATAGCCTTCAGGGTTGAATATAGAATGAACTACCACACTACACTGAAATTTACAAACAGCTTAGCAACAAATTTCCTTAACAATTTTTTTCTACCTAACCTATACATTTTCTCTATATTCTCTTTCCAATCAGTATCTATTTCCCTTCCATTCATTTTACCCTCGTAGCAAAAGTACCTACCACACCCACTTCCTTCAAAGCAGAAGTCATGGAGATGACAGGTCCACCAGGCTTCACTGGAAGTTGTGGCTTGGGAAGAGCTGCTCCAGGCTCTTGTAGTCCATTCATAGGACTATGTTCTGTAGCTTCCACATGAAAAGGCACATTAGGATTCTTTATCCCTTTTGCAATCAGCTGTATAGATTCAATTAAAAAAATTAAATCAAAAATTAACTTCAAGACTGCACATTAAACAGAGTATTATCAATTAGGCTCATGTAATCCTTACAGAAGGACAATAATGCCATACATTCATACAAAAGACAACTGCCCACTGCACATCAGTTTGTCAGCTTCACATACTGCTTTTTCTAGTCATAATATTACTAGTTGGATTTGTTCCATAGCACACAAAAGAAGATAAAATAAATTTTGGTCATTAACAGACCATTAATAAAATAGTTGGGGTGATCCTAATGATTCTTAGGTTTGATGTTTTGAAGTCTTCCTGCAAGCATACTTAAGATTAGGCTTATAATTAGGGAACTCTGACTGACACAAGATACCCTCTCCAATTTCAGAACTACTTATCTTGAAAAATCATAGTATAGGATTTTATTTATACCAAGATATAGCCCTACATATTTCAACTGCACGTAACAGATTTATTTTCTTACATGTTCTTCCCAGGCTCTTTTCTCTCTTTCATAGGCTTCCTTTCTCTTTCTCTCTAACTGTTCCTTCAGAACTGCAGCACGAGCATTTGCTTGGGCCTACAGTAAACAAGCAAAAAAGAGACCAACTTAAAATCATCAGCAGCCTATTTCATGGAACATTTTAAGAAGGAATATTCTTGGATTACTCATTTCCCTTTCTGTCACTACTGTATAGACTGTGAAAGGGGGGACTTCATTGACAAAATCACCACACAAGTATAATAACTGATCATCTATGTTGAAATAATGACAACTCCTCAAAATTTAATTGCAGTTCTTGATTTGCATGGTTGTATTTTTAGTGTACATAGTAATCTTAAACAGAGTAATGTAAAATTAGGAACTCCACTTAAAATTAGCTTTGAAGACAAATGCAATAAAAAAATATTAAATACTCAGTTTAAATGTTACCAACTTAAACACAAAAAGCTTCATTTGCTATTTCACCTCTAGTTTTCAGGTTAGGCATAAGGTTAGCTTATTTTTAAACTATACTTTGCAAATTGTGGGGGAAAAAATCATAGAATAGACAAGAGCAATACTTGTGAAAATAGTTACTGATACAAAACCATCACATGGAATAAAGTCCTAATCAAACACTGGATTTCTGTGAAATGCATCTGTTTTAAATGTAATTCATCACAGGGTTATATAACTCACACTGCCACCCACACATAGCCCATGTCAGCCCATTTAAGAAGTTTTGCCTTCCTTTATTCTTTAACTAAAATAAAGCTGTTGTCTAAGGTACATATTCTTTACCCTTTAAGTTTCAAAATGCTGTTTTAGTTATACCAAATTGCTATTAGGACTAAAGCTACTCTAGAGATAAATTTCAAGGACCGGGATAGGGAAAATTTTTGATTTGCAAGGATAGACTACACTGTCTCAACATATTTTAAAATTATCAAGATAAAGCAGCTGAACAGAGTTGTTTGCTCAATACAGTTAAACAGCCCCCCTCCTTGTAGTGGATACATGAACAAACTATTGATAGCAAAAGGAAATATAAGAAAATTAATGAGATATAAAACATATTTGACAAATTAACTTCTATCTCCTCCTACTCCACACCTACCTTCTGTGCTTCTATCTTCTTGCGTTTCAGTTCTGCGTCTTCACTAGAGTCCTGTCCATCAGAACTGACAGCTTCACTCTGCAAAGTAAAAGTCTTCATGGAATTATCATCAGTTTGTGTATTTAAAAGCTGAGTGATACGAGTGCCTACTCAGAATATTTTAATTGACTGTATGACTAACATGGGTCAGTTTCACTAACTCCTTCCTTAAATGCAATATCTATTTGAACAGAACATCTCTGAGACCAGTGGGGGTTTTGTTTATTTGTTTAGTTTTTCACGGTGGATTGGTTTTGAAAGAGGTGAAACTTTAATAAGTCAGGAAAAAAGTAATGTGACTCTTGTTGCAAGGAAAGTAGCCTACAATGCTGGGCTCTCACCTGCCAACCCTCATCACTGCTGCGTGTTCTGCAGGTGAGGTACACAAGAAAGGTTTGATGCCCTAGAATTCCTTTTTTTTTTTCACAATATGTGCTGTCTAAAATATCTCTCTATATAAAACTGCCTAGAACAAAAGTCTTCCACCAGGGGTAAAAGAATACACCCCACAATCAACTTCCATAAGTATTTAAGATAATTTAAAAACCAACCTTATCTCCACGAAGTTTTGCTCTAATCTGTTGACGTTCATTAAAGTTTTGTAGCCGGATCTGTCTCAATCTTGCCAAATATTCCTAATGCAAAGAAATGAAATAAGTTTCAGCTCTATGGAAACTCTCTTCAGTATGGTTAACTTATATCAGATTCCACAAAAAAATAAAATGAGTGAACCATCCCTCAACATTATTGTTATCACTTCACTAGAATTTACTAACCTCCAGAAAAATTCTCATGTAATGAAAATAAAATTGGAATGTATGTTTCTCAGTATTAATTATAACTACATTTTACATTACTGAAAACTAAGAAAGGTTGCATTTATCACAATAGGATTAGGATATAGTGATACCTATGTGTATTAAATTCAAGAACATCTCTGAGACAGATTGATGTAAGCAACTATTACTTTGATTAGTTAAAAACCCAAAACATTTAAACACACCCAAACTTAACATTAACAGTAAACCGTTTCCTAGAAATTTAGAAATCCTTTGATTTTCTTACACAGATGGAACCATGCAGGGAAACTGGGTACAGTCAAGGTCAAAACAGTGCTATTTCTGTGATGAGCAAAGTGGCAAACATGCAGCAAGCATACCTCTTCCTCCTTGTTTCTTGATTTCCTTCCTCTTGCAGAAATGGACCTGCCTCCATAGGTATCTGCCACGTTTTGCAGTGTACCCTGTTTGCCATTTAATGGTATCAAATTTAAGGTGGCTGGGGCAGTAAAATTATCTGCTTTATCCAATAACTGTTCACTCTTATAAGAAACTAAATCCATCAAAGATCTGCAGATGTTCTGAAGTTAACCAATAATTTTTTTCACTTACATCAAACATATGACAGCAGTAACTAAAAATTCTGAGTAGCCAAAGAGAGAGACAAGAGCTCTAAGAATATAGTTGCCTTCTTCTTTCAATTCTGATTTTCTCATGCTGTTTTAGAAAACCTAAGTTGTGATGGGTATGAATTTTCTACATCTAGATTATATAAAAATGGTGGTACAGGGTTGGTATTTCTGCCATTCCTGAGTCAAGCCTAAAAAGTGGAAAGTGGAATCTTTTTATGTTCTTAGACTAAGCTTTTTTAACAATGATGACTGAAAAATCTAATAGAGCACTTAAATATACTCATTACACCTAACAAGCTGTGCTAAATGTATAATACACATACAGTATATGGACTTGGTTTGTGTGATGTACTCTGCGATTTGTGACCAAAAGGATTTCAACCTTTAAGAAAGTTCTGTACAGAACAGTACAAGAATCTTTTAACTTCATGTTTTCTACTTGGATTAAAATAAAGAATACTTAAATTATTTTACTAATGATATACCGCAAATTTTTTTATGAACAGGTTAAAAATTCCTTGATTTGTTAGTGCAACATACAGTAAAGACAGAAAGCACACATGCATGTGATAGGCCTTCTGCCTTATAAAATGCCAGGGGCTTTGGCTTTCTCAAGCTTGTGGGTAGAGAACCATCAGTAAGTAAATACTCCAGTGAAGTTATTGACTGAATCCAAATATTCTTGTTAAAGAATCTCTCAGACTGAGAAAAAGTAGTAGCTCAAAGAAATAGCACATCACTTCACTTCTGTGGTTTAATGACCATGGGATCAGAGAACAAATTAAAGGAACCATTTTGAGGAAGAGTAGTTCCTATACATTCATAAGGGTTCCATGAATGCTGGTTTCAGCTTAAGCATTAAGCCATACAAAATAGAAAAGTATATTTTCCATATTCTTCTTTTCAGAAAATATTTGGTTTTATTTTTAACTTTTTAATGCATGTTTGCAAGCTTTACAAAAGCTTACTAGCACTATTGAAGGAATTTCATTTTTCTGTGTTCTAGCATTGAAGTTATTTTAGGTATTTCCATCACTGATAGCAATTTATATAACTGCTCTTAAGAAACTGGAAGCAAGATTTTTGAGCACTGACTTTCTTTTTTGTAGATTTTACTCAGCTGTCTACATTAAATTTTCAAAGACCAGGACTCATGTTTTGCAATGCCATGCAGCTACAGTGAAGTAGCAAATCAGGTCAGTAGCTGTCTTAAAAAACAGATGTCTGAAAGTACCATTGACTCAACTACTCAGTCAAATTTACACTGTCAGTTGAAAATTAAAACTGACAGCAATAGAAGCTGAGTAAATTAGTGCCAGTCATCAGACAAAAGGCTGACTACTAGCTGATGATTTCTCCTTTCAGATCAACATTGTCCAAGCAACAGTCCCATCCCTATATGACAACTGCCAGCTAGTCATACTATTGTCCTGCACAAATAGAAGGAACTTCTGCTTTCAATGGCAAAACCAGGAATGGATCTGGTACTCTGGCTTCAAGTTATAAGTCTTAATCCTCTGGAAGTTATTTTTAAAATTGTTCGATAACCTCCCTGTTTTATTATGGGAACCATCTAAGATTAAAACATTTAGGTTCATAGAACACACTAGAGAAAACTGAGAAACAGTAACTCTAATAGTTGGGTATTTTAAATTAACTGATCTCATAAATTTATATCAATGCCAACAAAGTAAAAATGGAAGCAGGTACTAGTAACAACTTGTTCAAGAAGAGGTAGTCTTGACAAGAATTGCTCATTTTTTCAAAAGTATTTACTGGTCTTGAAGGTTTTAAAAAAACAAAACCATAGTTTTAGAGAGGAAGACTCATATTTTAAAACTTGTATACTAATCTAAGGATATTTCACTATCAAAGCAGTGAATCAAAATATCTAAGAATTACTTACTGTAAATGAAATAATCCCTGACATTAAGACCTGGCTTTAAATCATAATCTGATTATCAGGTATAACTCAGGAGATGCTTCTATAAATCTGCAGTTGGTCTCATCTCACTGCTACTCCAGCACAGACAGTTCAATTTCAGCAGTTGACAAAGGTATTGTCACTCATTTGCATATGAATAGTGTGGAGAAGCACTCAAAAAGTAAAACCCTCCGTGTTATCAAAACACACAGTCATTTCCAATATATGTTTTAAACAGATTTTCTAAATGAATACTGAATTTACAACCATAAGCATAAAGAACATTTTATGACACTATCTTCTACCTAATTTCTAAAGAGTAAAGGTTTTATAAAGGTCAACACTGACAGATATGGATGACTTCATAATATTTTTTCAATAAGCAGAATGTGTTTTCCTAGCATGCACTACTATGTCTGATCATTAGCTGATTCAGTTTAATCAAACTTCTGCATAACACAAAATTTAATTTTAACCATGACTCCAAAGTATAAACAGAAAAAAAATGTAAATGAACCTTCTAAAATTCACAAAAGCAAGTTAGACACATGCAAACAAAGATAATTTCTTTTTTAATAAGTTTAAAGTAATGAGAAATATACTGCATGATTATGTGATGCTTTATTAAAATTAGCAACAAAATGCAGAAAACTTATCTCCCATTCTCTCTCTTTTTCAACACTTAAGGAAAGCATTTAGTCAGCATTTCACTTATGATGCTACTTCAAAGACTCACAAAGCATGCTGAAACAGTAATACACACAGGAAGATCAGATTTCATACCATGTGTCCCTGAGCTCGAGCTTTGTTTTCCATGGCTTCTCTCTTTCGTTGCCAGAATTCTTCAACTTGCTTTGCTCGATCTGCAGCTATCCATCCTTTTTGCCTGAATAATTTCAACACAGCAAGATTAAAGTCTCTGAAATATGACACTCTAAACACCACCACCCCCACTGTCTTCCCCCCTGCACTTATTCTAACTAGAACACACAAGGAAAAAAGTAACTTTATATGAGTAAGGCATCTTCAAAAAATACCTTTCATCAGCCAAAATACAAGTCACACTTCCACAAAATGGAGGAAAATAGGCTTAGTAAAAGTGAGAACTATTAAAAAAAATAAATCCAAAACACTGTATTGTTGTCCTTCCAGATCCTTGTCACCAAAACAAAAATGAATGTCCAAACACAATTGTGGTATGATTGTTTCTGGAAGTTTCTCAGCTTGTTTCATTATTGTTATAATTTCTGAAAAAGAAGACTCCTTCAAGATGTCCCTTCAGAGATGAGCAAGAACTCAGCAAGCAAGCCAATCAGTAAGGTCAATACTGTGACAGCCTTTCAAGACTGTCCTACATTTGCAGTAAGAGCTGCTACTACTTAGGGAATTAGTACAGTACTACCATTCTCAGAGTGTTCTGGCAATTCCTTTTAGGGAACCTTGGGGGATTTATTTTTTGTTTGCTTTCAAAGGGTCTATGAAGGAATTTTCCTACCCTAGGATTAGCCATAACAAGATGATTGTTTTTTGGTAAGTTTCACCCCAGGTCAGGGACCTGCTTGGGAAGACAAGAAGGCTACATTTAGGTTACCATAACTGAGCACCCTTCAACTCGACGAGTACATTCATAAGATTATAGAGGAACCAGATTCTGACAAATTCATTAGAAATAGATCCAGAGAAGTTTTGCACTAAAATAAAACCAAAACACCGAGAAATGCTGCAAGATATTCTACAAATGGTAGAATGATGAGGTCTTTCCAAGGTTCCTTGAGCCTCCTTTAACTGAGGACCACTAGGGGTTTGGCAACAGTCAGGAAGAAACAGGAATATGCTGATAGCAATAATCCATTAGGCTGAGCCAGTTAAAGAATCATTTTCCAATATAGGAAGCTCTAGTAATTCACAATTAATTAGCACACTAATGAAAATACTTGTATTTAATTATTTTTTCCCTTCACCCCCCAATCAAAAAGCAATTTTTTTTCCACATGCTACAATTCATTAAAAGCAACCACTTTGATACGATAAAAGAAACACTGCTCTGAGAAGGCAAAAGACAAACCACACAGGTGTTTCTGGTAAAGAAACAAACACTTGTCAATCTTTGTGTACACATATCTGATTCACTATAAGATTTTTAGTCTACCTTTTAAATACATCTGAACTCAACTGGTGGATAGTGAAATCTGTGCAAAGCCCTATCATGCAGCTGAAGTTTGTCACACATCATGAACCTTACAGTGCTGGAGGAGATGTCTTTCCTAAAAAACCCAAACCGGTACAGTCCTATTTGTCTCAAACCAAATTCACAGGAACATCTTATCTCAACATTTTAGGAACATTATATGAAAATGTTTTTTCTTACTCTAGAGGTGAATGACTCATTTTGCTAAAACATTTCAACTAGATTTCTTCTGGGCTGCACTTTTGCCTGAGAAAAATTTTCAAGGTTGTTGACACTGAATATACTTGACTTTACAATAGTGGTTGTACAATGAGAAAGACTTCAACTTGAAGATTTCTCAGCTTCTTCAATATATGCCCTAAATTAACTATCTTTATGAAAGTTCTTGTTATTTAAATTCTTTCTTTGAATGAAACGTGAACACTTGCCTTCAGCTGAAAGGATTAAGTACAGGACAGAAATACAGCTAGGCTAGCTATGATAATAAAATTGCTTCTAGGTAAAATACAAATTCTTAACACATTTAAGATGCTAAGAAACAGAACCTCAGTTTAAGGCTAGTAGTAATCCAGTTTATAAACAGAAAAAAAAACCCAGTCTCTACCTATTTTGAAACTTCTAGACATGGAATGCTTCCGAATTCACGTATCTGAGAAATGCTAAATTGGTTTCTCTTCCCAGTGTCCATGTTATTTGTAAATTGAAGCACTCTGCTATAGTTTCTCTCAATTTTAATACATTTAAAACAGTTTATCCAGGTGTAGACAAATATAATCTAATATTTTCAAATGTATGAGTCAAACGGTTTCTTAATCTTGGCAAGAGTTGGGGATTGTGCACTTTGTGTAAAGCACTGAGAACAGAGAAGGAAATACATTTAAATACAGCTGGCAAGATACCTTCCCGTACTGGGTTGTACCAGGAAGAATTTTAACTCTCTCACAACAGTCCAATCTACTATAAAGAATATAAAATGTACCTCGGAACTTTTAGTTTTGTAATATCAGTGATAAGCATGATGTTATTGCTTCAAAAACAGTAAAAAAAAATCTATAATTGCAAGTACATTTTATATTAGAACATAAAATCAAATTAATTTAGTTTACAAGAATAAATGGTTTCTTTGGCCACCTCTTTTTTCTCACATTAACTCCATTTATTTTTTCCTCCATGGAACAAATCATTGGCTCTGCAGAAGTTTAAATAATGAAGGAGAACATTTGTGCCTCTAGGAAAGTCAGTTAGTAACGTTCACAGTATTTCCAGGAAAATGGTATTTTCCCATTTACTAGTCACAACTGCAAACACAGTTCTTTGGGCAATGTTGCGAGATCTAAAGGAGAGCAAAGAAGTTTTGAACAAGGTTTTTGAAAAAGTGAAAACATCAAAATCAGTTCTTTCTTGCAATCCTTTTATATATAAAAATACCTTATTTACAGTAATTAGACTTAGATCCTCTAATTCACTATTTCAATACCAAATAAGAAGTTGCACACTGTTACTAACACTTGACATTCACATCTCAATGAAGAAAGTTCCTAGAAGTTTTCCACTGATCAATAAACAGGAGCCAACAATTCTGGGACCATTCTAGACACTCTGCAATACTACAAAAGCTTAGGTGCAGAGAAGGCAGGAAGAATAAGATGATGGGAGAAGGAAGCATCTCGTCAGGTAACAGAAACAGTGGAATGATGAACAAAGCAAAGGAGGAGGCTTACTTTGTTATCTGCAACCACATTAAGCCAACAATTTTGTCTGAAATCTACTTTAGGTACATTTACTTAGTAAACTATTTTTTTCCATTATTGGAAAAGCCAAGATCTCCACTGCCTCTAAAAGAATTGTGGTCTGTGAGGGACTAACACACAAACAGACAGCACAATACCAATGAATAGAAGTGATTTTGAGACATGCTTAATTATTAAATGAAACCAGACACAGAACAAGAATCTAACATGTAGGGACAGATTCACAGATTATCATAGTCCAACCTGTTTGCATTGGCTTGTTTAGACACCTCCTTCAATCTTTTCACTTTTTTCCTAACTGCACCAACATCAGGTAAATGATGATGACCTGCAGATCCCTTAGGAACTCCTGGACGTGTTCCAGGTGGAATTCCTCTGTAGATAAATATGTACAGTAACTTTCATTACTTTCATCTAAAGCAGACCACATGCAGCTTCTAATGGAAGGCAGCCATACCTTTCAACAACTCCTCGGTCTTGTAGTTTCACCCTCAATTTTGCTTCCCTCTCTTCAGCTACTCTGAAGACATTTTCCTTTTGCTGTTGCATCTGGTCAAAAATAGCATGATAGTGTTCATAGCGTCCTCTGGAAGACACAGGAAAAGGACCAACACCACCTCCACCGACATAATATGGTGCCTGGAAACCAAAGGGGTAGTGTGGAAATCTCAAATACTGGTTTTAATAGGCTCTTCCAATTTTTACCTCTTCAGCAGAGCTAATAATATTAATGTATTCTGCAACAATTCTAAATCGGTCCTAGTTTTATCCCAGCATGCCCCGATTTTAATGAATTATAAGATAGATAAACTAATTTTTTTTTTTTTTTGGTTAGCAGTCCAGAATAAAACAGCATTTCAGGCTCCTTTAAAAATAGTCCAGTTATACATGAGCTATCTGCCACACATTTTGGAAGTCATTGAAAACTACTCCATTGAAGTGTAAACAGAGATAGATAATATCACATGGCAAAAATTAAAGTTTCAGCTAAAAAAGTGATACAATTCCAACTGAAGTAGTAACAAGTGACTTACAGCCAAACACACATTTTTTTTTACGAAGCTGAAAACAGTTGAGCACAGTTCCAAGTTTGCTGAATGGTACTAAGTGCAGATTTATGTGAGAAGCCCCATTGCCACCAACCTATAACTTGATTTCCATCACTAAACTCGAGAAGCTTCTTTATTAGAGAAGCTCAGATCAGGAGAACACCTACCACAAGGTACTGCTTTATGCAAAGTATCCCTGTCATTCTCAAAGCATTAGAATTCCTGCAGAATTTTCAAGTGAAAATAATGAAAAAAATAATGTTTCAAGCAGCTGTGTACAGTAATAGCCAAGGATGGATGCAGAAAATGTAAAACTGGCAAAACAAGGTTAAGGTTGTCAGCACATGCATAAAAATATTTTCTTTACACCTGGGAGAAGCAGTCAAATAGCCCATGGTTGTAAAACTATGGAATTTGTTTTAACAATAGTGTCAATCTTCCTTCCAGAGTGGTCTGAAGTATTTAATATAAATTCGGACAGGTGAGTAGAGATGTGACAGGTTTAAGACTACCTGCTTAGAAGTTCTTGAAGAGACTATATTTGACAACGGAATTTATCTCACATTCTGTGTTTCAGTTGTTCAGTGCCCATCAATGGCTCCCCATAATCCAGATGAGAGTACTAAAGCAAGGATGTATCTAGGCATTCAAACAAATATGCAGGTAGACTGTTGGTCTGAATAAAAATAACTATACAAGACTATAGTTTCTACGATTAGAAGGAAAAGTCTTACTTTAGACACTGTTCAAAGTTTCACCTATCATTATTAGAGTTCAGTTTCCAAAATCTAAAGAAATTCTAGAAATTCATCATTCTCTAGTCAAATGATACGAAGCAGGTGCTCATCAGTCTGGAGAACAGCTACAGCTCCTGCTAGAACCACAAACCCAAAGCCAAACACTTGCTACCTCTTTCTCTACTTTTCCTCAGAGACAGGTGTCAGCAACCAACCCGAAAAGAAAACAGGAGGGCAGAATCATGCAATGCATGACTCTGTTGTGCCTTTGTAAGAGGCTGCATGCCTTGTGTTATTGGAAAGCTTGAACAATGCTATTCAACAGCACTGTCAGGGAGTTGCTGGATAGACTGCTTTCATGCCGGAGAAAGGAAAAAGATAAAATTAAGTCAAGAATACGATAATAGTATATGGAAACCTGAAATGACGGTAAACTGGAAACCTGCAGTATGATTTGTACTGAACTATCCAATTTGAAGAAGACATCTCAATGATTTTTCTACCTACCATGACGTTTTACACCAGTGACACTTGGTGAAAACAGACACACTCACTGGCCTCACTTTCCCTAAATAACTGAGAATACAGATAACAATGCAGCTGGAGCTACAATAGAACAGTTCATATGTTCTCAGTAAAACTCTCTGAGTTAATCAGAAACACTGTGCTCAGGAACACATGCAACTCTCATCCAAATGTGAGGATGTGCACATCATGTTGTATGGGAGCTTGTATTGGTGCCTGCCAGTTTGACCTTGAAGGAGAGTAGGACAACATAGGAGGCAAATTACATTTGTTGGTTGTTTTTTTTCCCATTAAATCAGCACTTTGTAGATGTAAAGTCTGGTATGCTTTAAGTTTGCATTTAAATTTAAGCTTTACTTATATGATGTGAGGCACACATCCAAAGATGATATGTAGTTTGAAATGAAATATTTAATAAGCTACTGAAATCTGGTCGGTGTTTGTGTATCCCTCCTTTTTTTACAAGGAATAACAATAAAACCTCTATCCATTTTGACTTTATTGCTCAGTCAAAGTTTGCTTCCAAAAGCCCTACTAAGCATGTTTATGCCCAGTATTTTCTTAAGATTTTCGTGTCACTCTTTTCATGTCACTACCACCACAACAAATCCCTGTGTTTTAATCCACTTTCTATTGTCAGATAGATTTACACCATAGCACTACTTAAATTTCTGCCCTAGCTCTGTCTGATGAAAGTACCCAGACCTTTATATTCAACTAACTTGATGAGACTACTCTCCAGGACAGTTATGTTTGTGACATGCACAATTAGGGAAAAATAAACTGTCATAGAAATCAGATTAAATTATGCACAAAGTGAATGGCTAAACAGCACACTGCATTAAAAAAAGAATTAGATTTACTCAGAATTTTTTACTCCCCTCCTGAACATCTTATCAACATACAGAAACACACATGTTGCTAAATAACAAGGAATGTTTAGAATCAAGTATTTAATACTGGAAAAGAGGTCCATTACTATAATACGAAAACCTGGGAACAAAAAAATTCAAGAACAAACTTGGATGTGAAAGAAGCTGTTCATGCATACACTCAGCACAGGAAAAGTAGCAAAAGCAGGTGTGGAAATAAGAAAGTGGTGCGTGAAAACCATTACTGGCAGAAAGATTCAGAAATTTAGGAAACATTGAAAATGAAAATTGCACATAATCTCCAAAAGGTCAGGGAGGAGCTGTTACAGTCTATCTCAGATTCTCCACAGATTAAAAACGGATAGCCCAAAGAGTTGACCTCCAAGAGAAGATCTTTCTGAAAAGAGAAGACCATTTCATATAATCAAAGGTGGGGGGAACAGACTGCACCAGCACAACATTTCTGCATCTGCTGCCAACCTTAACACCACTTCCACCTGAACCAAGCACATTCCTCCATCCTTGTTCCCTGGCTCTGTTTATTCGTTCCATCTGAAGGAGAAAACAATACAGGAAAACAAAATTCAAGAAACCACTAAGTAAAAATTGAACTTCACACTTAACACATTTTAAACATATTTTACCCTTTCTTTTTCCAGTCTTCTCATTTCATCTGCCTTCGGTAAACTGGTCTGCAATGTATAAGGATTAAACATGTTAAGGAACTGGGAAATCAAAACTACTGCATATTCTTACAAACCACACCACAAGGTATTTAATTAAAATTAATATGGGGGAATAAAGAAAAATCCAAAGACTCTTGTCTACCTGCTCTCTCTGGCGTTTTTCAGGCAATTCTAACCTTTTCTTTTTTGAAGGTTCCTGAAAAATAAGCATATAATTTGGTATTTATTACTGAGCCATTACTCTGTCAAGTCTCTGTCAAGTTGGGTTATTGATCCAATTGCTGGTGCATGCTCATGAAGATTAAAAAAAAAAAATCACTGCTGTATAATGTTTGGGAAAAAAGATGAGGAGAAAAGGTTTGAAGGTCGTATTTTGTCATTCTGGCTGTGGACTTCGCTTTTGCTCAGTTTGAAAACACACGATTTCATGTTCATCCTGTATTAAAACTTCTTCAAAAGCTGAAGAAAGTGATTGTTAAATCTGTTTTGTTTTAATTTTTCTTCTCTGGTAGTATCATTCTTCATTACAATCTTTTCTTTATATAAAGTAACTCTTTGAGAGGGCCTAGATATTAAGATTCTCTCATTTGGAGAAAAGATTTGGTAGGCTATCCCAGGGCTCTTTTGCTCGGTACTTTGCTTGGTACTTCTAACTAAGATTCTTGTTACCTATGACAACACAGTCACCACTGAATATCTGCTAAAGAAGTAACTATAGTTAATAAAATGTGCTATTTAATCTTCTCAAAAAAGCCATCATTACTTCTAAAGCTTTTTTCTTCTGACCATACTGGAACATATAGACCTTCACAGTATTTTAGTTTGACAACATGCAATCCTGTCAAATGGGTACTTTAAAATCAAGTATCACAGAATTTAGAAACCTTTAGTGGTTTATAATAATATGTTAATGTAATATTACTAAATTAAGGAGACAATTGTTGCATGCTCCTCTGAAAAGCCAGCTAAGAGCTGCAAGCTCAGACTCAGAGAAGACAATTTATATCAAGCTGTAGCCATTGTTTCTATCCTGTATCTTATCACTAGGTACAATTCACAAAAAGGCTGTCTTAAAATAGCTGCATCACTGACTTCTTCCATGTGGAAAGAGGATATTTCCTCAATCTTTTCCCTGCCACATTAAGTCCCAGGGTAAGTTGGATCAGTGTTGGCTGGTGAAACCCATGATAAAGACCCATTGATGGCTTTGCAACTAAGCCTTAAAACACATGAACCTCATGATTTCATAAGGACACAAAAGTCCACACTCTCTCTTCTTGCTTTTTCAAACTGTGTTTCACAAGCCAACAAGGCTTGTGTGATCAATGAGCCTTTCTCTAAACCTCTGATAACTATTGAACTCCACAGATAATTTGTATCTCAAGGATAATTTTCTATCCACCTACAACTTTGACAGATGAATAGAGGTCTTAGTACTATGTTCCCTGAAGTTTCATGGGAGAATGTGAAAAAAAACCCGCAAGCTCCACAACAACCATGTTACTTATTCAGAAGAAAATCTGAACTAGTTCTCTTGCTGAAGCAGCAGCCTCTTGGTTGCTAGTTGTTTGGCATGCGCATATAGCTCAAAACTAGCTGTAGCAAAAACAACTACTGACCATGCAGTAATTAATGGAATAAAGAGAGAGAGAATAAAAGTTTTATACAATAAGGAATACAGAGAAGACAACAGGAAGAAAGATCAGAAGTACTCTATGACAGTATACAGAAAACTTTCTCATTAGATCACGGAACTAGATCTGGAAAACTCCTCTTTCAATTACAGTTTCTCTATCTGACAACACTTTGTAAAATGGCTAGAAAAAGATTGCATATTTTGAAAATTTGAAATTATTTTAGAACAAAGAAAAAAAGATGCAAAGCTTCCTATCCAGTGTCAATGATCTCGGTATATGTGACCAGCTTCCAATATTTCTAAGAGTGGTTAGCACCAACAAAGCAAATGAAAACACACAAATGTAATTCAGCCTTGGAATTAAAACCCAAACCTAAAGTAGCAGTTTACAAAAATTATTTTAAAACCAACTAAACAAACAATGAATAATGAAGCAAGCCAAGCATTTAAACTACTAGTTCTACTTTCTCTGCAGGTGCATGAGGCATGTCCACATACCAAGACATTTCGAAAAGGAAGGCATAGTATTTAAATAAAGTATGAACAAAATAGCTCAATTTAACTCACTTCGCTTCTTACCTGTCTAATTTTGGTCAATGGCTTCTTCTCATTAGGCTTTTTAGGTGCACCACAAGACTTCCTGATAGTTAAAGGCACTCCATATTTTGCAGCAGGTTTGGTAATTTTCTGAGCTGGTGCAACTGAAGTCAGTGTTTGCTCTTGAACCGGTCTTTTAGCTGAAAAACAAAAAAAACCCTGGTTTTGAGCTACCCAGATTGGCCAGTGTATATCATATTTCCCTTTCCAAAAGTCTTAGAACAGCAAAACTGGAGAAAAACAGGTGAACTGTGTGTCAGGGACTGAAGTCGTGTCTAAGGCCCTGCCATACTTGGTCTGCTCTTGTGCACATCGACAAGACAAAGAAGAAAACTTTACTGTATAACTGGTGGGAACTTGACCCTTGAACAAGAAACAGTGTATAGGTCCATCAGTGGGAACTTAACCTGTGAAAGAGAAACAATGCACAATGGAGCTGTTGTTAGCACATAGGTGGGATCACAAGTCTCTGTGGCCTCATCTTATGTGCTGGCCAGAAGTGAGATGGCATTGTAACTGAAAAAAATTCCATTCCTGAAGAGAAACCATGAGGTGTAGCTCTGGGGTGGAGGGGTGGGAAGGACAGGATGCACACTGTGTGGATCCAGGGGATACCCTGTAGGTGCACTGCTTGCCTGCCCCTCCTGCATGAGCACCATGCTCTCCACATCCTTCTCCTGCGCAGTGGATTTGCAGGAACCAGGGGTCAGTACATATTATTTGCTACTGCTAATAAGACAAGTAAATTTGCAGTCACAGTTGGGTTTCAGGTCTTTTGTGCATGGGCATCCTCCTGAACCTGTAACAAACTGTGAACATTTCATTCACATAAGCTAATGTATTAGCTTGTCTAAGTTTGATGTTTGATAAGAAATAGAAAAGAACAATTCCCATGCTTTTAAATCTTAAGCCTTCAAGCCGGATAACTGACACTTAATTCAGCTGCCTTGCTTTACTGCACAGTGGTCATGCACACTGGGAAGAGGTTTCCTAATGGAATGGAGAGACAGGCCTGTATCCACTAAAAACACCAGACTGAAACCTGCAATGCTAATGTCAGCAGAAGATGAGTTCTAGAAGAGCTTCAACAGCCTTTAGGGATATTGTTTTCCCCATAGAGTTCCTGAATATACACCAATATGGTGGGTTTGATTCTAGGTTGGCAGGGCTCTCTTACTGCAGAACAGGAGGACAGCAACATTATCTAAAGATACCAAAGCCCTTGCCAGAGCATCAAATAATTACAGGGAAACAAAATAACTGGGAAGGAAATCTAGGAAAAAAAAAAGGCAAACAAATGAAGTAAAATGAAATAAGACCATGTTGACAGAATCAATCTTCGTTACCACCAGCAGAAATTTAACTGAATTACACTGAAGCCAGGGCTTTATCTTGGAATCTCTAATGAAACCTCCTGCATTTTTTTTAAAGAAATCATAATTCTCATTAGCCATTTGCCATTACAAAGGGATAAAAATAAGTCATACAATCATAGTATATGAATTAGTTCCACTATTTGTGGTCTACACTGTCTCCTTAAATTTTAGAAGCGCAGCATACTGCAAGAGGAAAAAGTACACTTAATATATTACAGGCCCATAGCTTGTATTTGCATTATTTGTACCCAACATATATCCAGCTCCCCAGGGGAGGGGAAGAAATTGCTGCTTCTCTCTTTTTTTCCTGAAAATTCTAGAGTCAAGTATGAGAATACACCAAAAAATACCCCCAGTAAAAGAACAAAGCTATATATATGATCTTGACAGAGCTGAAAGCAAAAGCAGTGTAGACACTAACCTACCTGGTGAAGCATGTGGTCCAAACTTGTGGAAAATTTTGTGACTGAATTCTTCTGCAATAAGCTAAAAAAGTTGAAGAGTTAGTCAGTAGTACCTGTGATCAAAGCTAGGAAGAACTCATTTTCAGACAAGTGTGCCATTAGCAGTAAGCATCTAATTAAGAGCATTTACTGTAAATCACATTTAAATGAATACTCAACTTGATGCATTGAATCTAGTATTATTAACACCAATATGAAGTTGCAGTATTTTCAAACATTTTTGGCATAATTTCTCAAGTAATTTTAAAAAAGCAATTTAGTCTGACTTTTGGGTGGCACGTTATCTCATTTATTAACTAGCTAAGAATCTAGAAGAAAGTTAATGTGACCATCAACACAATTTTAATACATAATTCATTTTTGATTTCTGAGTAGCTCCCAAAGTTCACCTCAATTTTTCATACAGTTTGTGTAAAAAAATGAGTTCTTTAAAAATGGTTGCAGTTTTAAAGTGTTGCTATCCTTTTCAAGATGAGAAAATGACCACATGTGGATATCTGGAAAAACATATATGGTGTGCTGTCAGGCTTATCAAATTAGCATAATAAAATATGGAAAGCGATCTTACTGGGGCGAAAAAATTGAGACTAGACAAAGAATATTCAAATATTAATAGGCTATCATCTGTATCTACTGTAGGTAGTTCTGAACCAAACACCTCAAAACCCACATAGTAGAAATGAAAAATATTCAAGGAAGAACAGCAAGGATAAATGAAAATTCGTCCAGTTCAGGAATAGTCTTTACAGAATCTTGAACTACCCAGATTCCTTTGATTTGTACCAGTCAGTTACAATGGATGCTGAGGAGTTAAACCTGTAAAAGACCAACCCCAAAACAAGAACTAAAGTGCAGAACTTAGGACTCTGCACTCTATGGCAGAGCAAATTTTTAATCTGTAGAGTCTGGCATCAAAGATTCTGTAAACCAGAAGTCACATAGTTTCCTATAGTTTCCTATTAATGGTATTTCAGTGAGCTTGAAGCTTTTATTTGAGTAGTAAGCTGTAGCAACTGAAGTATGTTTCCATGATAACACCTTTACTGACAGAACAGAAACCTGACTCGTCAGTATCTTTCAAAGAGCCCCCTCTCCTTTTTAAAGATTGATTTTAATTTAGATCTGCTGTTTAATGCAACTTAGTAACTATGAAGCTTAAGAAAGAATTTACATAAAACTGGAAGATTGATTTCCTGACATTTAAGAATGGGATTTCAGCAACAGTTGCAACATCCCAAAGACGTCAAGTACGAAATAATTTTTAAGATTAGACTAAGGAAAACAGAGGACAACAGCATTAGCCATGGATGATGCTGAAAGAAAATACACATCACAGCTGTGTCAAAGAATGACCACTTCCTGCTGAAAATGAATGTACCAGTACATTTATTAAAAGGTGCTTTCTGTGTGTTTTTTTTTTTGTTATTTTAAATACTAGATGGCACCTCTAAGTTAAACACAGCTGTGGTACAGTTAGAAAAATTGTGCCTAAGTATTCATACTCAATCTAGGACAAATTAGTATCACTATCAGGTGATAGAGACATCTTATTACT
The DNA here is from genome assembly GCA_013397375.1 of Toxostoma redivivum. Lineage (NCBI taxonomy): Eukaryota > Metazoa > Chordata > Aves > Passeriformes > Mimidae > Toxostoma > Toxostoma redivivum. The sequence continues at coordinate 430,838 of VXBI01010779.1, forward strand.
AATTATACTTTGACTGACTAACTCCAAATAAAAATTTCATATTCATTCTAGCTACTGGAATAAAATCAGATCAAACTATTACCGTTGCAAATGTTAAAACAAACTTATCTGTAAAGATTTCTGAATTTTAACTTTCTTTGGGACTTCAATCTGAAGTAAGCTGAAAGTCTACTTCAACACAATAGAAATTCCAATTATATATGGCCTTTTCATGACATTTATTTGTGAATTAGAATCCATTGGAATTATTTATACTGCACTTCCTCCATGTCCTTTCTCGTCTATATTTATTCACCTCATATCAGTAGTATTATTCACTTGCTAATCTTGACCTCTAGATTCATATTAAAAGGACATTATTAGATATCAAATGACATGAATAGGCTTTAAACATAATAGGAAGCAACTTTGTTGAGGATATATACAAGTGATACATTTAAACCTCAAGAAATTTAAAGATTATTTATTTTCCAGAAAAGTTTCTCAGGCCATTCCAAATTACAAACAAAAAATGGATTGAAGAAATTCTATACAGCAACGTTGAAATAACTGACAGCAGCATTTTATGAAAAGGTATGTATTTAAACAAATAATCTGTCATGATTCCTCACGATATAGAAAAATACGCAAAGCAATGCACTTCGGAACATGTCTCTTTAGATTCAGTTATGGAAACTACCAAACGTTTAATAATTTGAGACTTTCCTTTAAAGTTCATGGTAAAACTATTTTTTCCTCAACTGACCCTGTCTATAAGAGCTCTAGGGAATACCATTATTCCAGTTTTCCATGTAATATATTAACACTAGAATAAAGAAAAAGGAAAGTCCTACGATATTTTCAGCAAAGTTAGAATTAAAACTAACTCCGTACCTCTGGTGTGAGAAATTTTTCAACCCGTTTGGCTATAAAGTTTTTCTCCAATATGGAGTTTACTGATGGTCTATTCCTAGGATTCCTTTTAAAGAGCTGTGACAGCAGATTACGTAGGTCATAGGAGTAATGCATAGAAACAGGAGGAAAAGGTCCAGAGATTATCTTCAGGACCAAGTTCTTCATGTTACCAGCTTCAAACTGTATCACAAGGAAGAAAACAGTTATTCTTATCACCTGTCCACATGCAAGGCTGCACATAGAGATGATGAGGAAACCCAAGTAACAGTGCCCCTTCTTTGCCTCAACAAATACATTTTCAAGATCAATACCGGCAGCTCAAAATAATCTGTTGCCAAGTATTCAAATTAAAAATTCCAATTAAAAATACATCATAATACAAGTATTTCATACTATGGAGACATAAATGCTGCTAATAAGCAATTATTTCCCTCCAGATCTAGACAAACATCAACATATAACTAAGGAAAAAATAATTATCTGTTTAATCTCCTCTTACAAAGGCTTTGAACCACAACATGCCTTCTGCCTTTTTTAGCAACCCCCATTCAAATTACAATATGTAAAGCATTCACACTCATTCAGGGTGAAATCCTCGGGAATATTCAGACTTATTCAGAATATTCCTTGATACAATAAAAAGAAAACAATACGCATCACCCACCTTACAGAAAAAAAAAAATTGTTGACATCAATTCTCAGAAATTAAACATTGTCAGCAGTGTTGCCACATAAAGGATCAAGCAAGAAGAAATTACAAATGCTTGAAATGAAATTAAATTCTTATCCCTTGAAAATATTTCCTTCAATTTCCATATTATGAAAAATCTTTTCCTTTTAATCAAAATAGCTACTAAAAAGCTCCAAACAAAACAAAATCCACAAAAGAATCCAAAACAGGACAGGAAAAACCCCAAACATTTTTATCCCTTCCTAACTGAAAAATGGATGATGAAAACACTCTTCAACCTACACACACACATAGACAGAAGGAAAAATATTGGAAAAAGGGAACTCTTCAACCTCGGGGGTTTTTTCTAAGTACTATTTCTGTTCTAAACAGAAATACATTAATCGATTTGCAAAAAAGCAGAATTCAAATTCAGACTTTCAATGAATTCAAGCTTTTTTGGGAATAAAACCCAACCCAAACCAACCAACCAAAACCCCCAAACAACAACAACAACAAAACAACAACAAAAATCCTAAACAAATCTAACGAAAAAACCCACAAAGGCCCCTCACTATTCCTAGTACCCGTTGTTACAACACCTAACAATTATTTCAGCTAATACAATCCATTAAAAACAGAAGTGCCAAGATATTTGAGAGACTGGCATGAAATAAAATACCAAAGAAAAATGTTGGCTGGCACAGGAAGCAGAGATGAAAATGCTGAAGGTAATTTTCAAATAGCTACTATAAAAGTCTTTCATTAACTAAAATACATCTGTGTAACATCAGAATTAAATTCTGTTTGAAATCGCTATTCTTTTATAGACACATGAAGTTTCTACTCACCGCATGTTTAAGCGTACACATTTCATAGAGAACACAACCAAGGGCCCAGATATCACTAAATCAAAAAGAATACATTACTTTAAAACTTACTTCACGATTAACATTGCCAAGAAACTTGTATCTGTGAAGTCTATCTCTGAAGAGGAAAAGGGTGGATTTTTGAGCGTGTACAAGCTCCCCTCTACGGACTTATTTGACTCTGCAAAACCCAAAGGAAACAAAAACCCCAAAACCAATTCATCAATCAAAATAAGGCCACCCTGAAAACCAGATGATGTTATTTTGGCTTCTGATTTAGAACCATCTCAACCACAGAAAGACAAAATATGGACAAAGGCTTCTTTTATTTAAATATATACGTTTGCCTGAGGTCTTTAAACAAAATCCAAGAAAACCTCATCACCTAATTCGGCAAATACAATTCTCAGAGTCAATTTATTCTGTTTAGCAGTGACTAAACTTACCCTCTATTATTACAGGATTTGGTTAGAACACCATTGGATAATAAACCCAACATAGAAGAAATTAAGGGGAAAGATTTATAACAATTTTTATCTCTTAAGAAATCCATTGCAGTAAGGCACTCACAGCAATGAATGCTACAGCTTGGTGCAGTGGAAAGGTAACTTACTAACAGATGTTTAATTACTCTGAGGACACTGTTACCAGGTAAGGCTGCTGCCACGGCAGCAAAAGTGCAAGCGAGGCATCTGCAAGACTTCATTATCTTGAGCAAGCTGAGCCACCCATCTACGCACATCATGTGCTCAGATAACAAAATTGCTGTGTTTCACACTTAATAGAGCTTCACATTGGTAGTGCATAAATGAAGGCAATACAACCACTGTGCAGATGGGCAAAAGTAGAGCCACAATTAATAACACAACTAGATCTAGAACCTGGAGCATTAAGCTAAGTCATCTCTCCATGACATCGTTTTCTACTGAAAGCCTACTAAGGTACCACTTTCTACAGTGAAGCTCAGCACCGACTTGGGTAAGAGGCAAACTAATAGATGTTCACCATCATTTGATTAGAACAGCTTTAGATTCCTAAAAGAACTAATTTTCTTCTTTTTACCAAAAAAATTTAATAAAATCCTTATTAGTACCTTTTATTGTTGTAAGGCTTGTTCTGACATATTTCAGGCGACAAATAGTACGGTGTTCCTATGCAAGTGCGTGCCAACTCTGCAGTACTAAGACAAAAATAAGGATGGATCTTAATTGGTTAACTCACATGAAGTGCACACATGGTGTTTTCCTTGATCAAAGCAATTTAAATTAAGTCAGAGGAAAAACAGTATCAAAAAGGAGTTACCTGTTCAGAACTCTGGCAATTCCAAAATCTCCCAGCTGTATTGTTCCATCTTTGGTTAAAAATATATTCTTGGTACAGAAATGTTAAGAAGTCTGTTAATTAAAATATTCATACAATTGCACACTTTTTGTTCTCTACATGTTTTGAGAAGAAGAAATTTTCCACCATTACATCCCCCAAGTCACTGTAATTCTGTAATTCACTACTATGGAACACCAGACTTGTACAAGTCCTACTTCATTAACGTGAGAAAACACTACTTCACTACCTCATACAGTCAAACATAACCTTTTCTGTCCCCACACATAAATACATGAGTAACATTTGTAGTTTCATCAAATAGCCACATCAAATATATATATATCTACTTGTACATATATATAAATCTGCAGACTGAAGAAGTGTTTCTAGTATAAGAAATGTTCCCATAAACAAACTAGGAAGATATGAATGCAATCACTTTGAAAGACAATTGAGTTGAAAAATAGCCACCTACATACCTGTGACTTTATGTCCCGATGCAAGATTTTTCTATCATGTATGTGTTTTAGTGCTAAACAGATTTGTACAAACCAATCCAGAATCTATTAATAAAAGAAAATGCAACATCAACTTTGTCATTTATCTGAAAACTTCCCCACTTACAAGATATTATCAAATCACACTTTAATTATAACTATGGATTTTACTTTCCTGACCCCTCCCTTACATGCTTCATTAATACCATAGAGTAATTAAAAACTGCATAGGGATTTGATTGGTTAAAATGCCTAAGATGTGGCACTTACATTAAAAGACTGTACTTTTGCTTAGCCAATACAAGTTTTCTTGCACTCAGTTAATTGACCAAGAGTCCTAGAAAGCCCTATTGATGCTCATAGAAACACTTATTTTACATGTAGTAATTTTGTGTATCTTACCTTAAAAAGATAAATACTACAATGTAGATTTTGATGAGAAAAGCAACAAACATCTAACTAGAAGATTATGAACAAGCCAACAATGCCCTTTTTTGCAAAAATCACAATTTAAGACGTGACTAATGACAAGTACTTTGCAATGTGAATAATAGTTTTAAACTCACTACTTGGAAGTACATACATGACAAATATAGTATAATGCAAGGCATAATTTTCACTTTTCCACTTGAAGTCCTTGTAAAAGTGAGGTCAAATGAAAAAAATTTAAAGTTTTACAAATTATATCCCAAGTATTTCATATACTACTAAGGCTTTCCAATCCCAGGTAAATTGACATCCTACTGGATGCAGACACAAAAGCATAGAAACAATTTATAAACAAAGAAACGTGTCAGTCCTAACAAAAAATCCACATAACTTATTTTTACTTAATGTAATCAAATCTGTATTTAAAACCCTCTCATTTATTCCAAACTATGTCACTCATCTTTCACTTAAAATTACTTGATAACCAGTTTTGTGGAAAAAGAAAATGTATTGGAAGTATATCAGCAGAATATTAGATTTTTATTACTGGCAAAATTAACTTTTCAATGATGCCAACTCCATATTTCATATTATTATACTTACAAAGTATATTATTTTGTACTTATGACACATGAAAATCGGTATTACAATACAAAAATCCTATGCCATTACATCTTTTCAGAGGTTTAAGGATATTCATGTTGTCTTTCAGTATTTTTCATGTCTCAGATTTGGTTTCCTTCACAAGAGATCCAACTTTTAAAAGCACTTTACACATACAGACAAAATCTCAAGTAAGATACCCAGGACTTCCAACTATGTTTTCTTTCTGAATTTTTTTTTGTGTAGTTTTTGGTTTGGTTTTGCTTTTTAATGTTACTACATTGACCAATAGCAACAAGAATGACTATTTGAGAATCTCCTTTTAGATTAAGCAATCACAACTATAACCAAAATGATTTAAAATTCATGAAGAAGTATCCTGCTACAAAACATTATAGCAGCAGTTTGCTGTTACCTGATCTTCAGAGAACAGGATTCCTTTCTGGGCATTTATCTTTTTAAATAGGTCTCCTCCTTCACAGTAATCCATCACTATGTACAGACAGCCATTTTCTGAAAAGTAAAAGACAAAGTACTTCAAAATGACAAAACCAAGACTGTTCTGTAGTAAACTTTCTAAATATCTTCACCAAAGTAACATAAAAAGCGACAAAAATTTTACATGTTCACATGCAGCTTCAGATATAATTTATTAGTTCATTTTTTCAAACTTCAAGCAAAAATATGTTTATTATTTTGAGTTTTGCAACTAATTTTACCATTTTGGTAACATTGGACTACTTTGATATGTAGAGAAAAGAATCACATCTACTGAACCAATGCCCCAACATGGCATTCAAAACCACTCTGAAATTAAAGATGTCATTTTATGAACGCAATATAAAACCAATCTTCAAATTTCTTTCAAGCATCCTATAGATCCCCCACCCTAAAAACAGGGATCTTAAGTTGCCTCTATTTGCCTTGTTCTTTCTTTGAATTTTCACCTGGACTTGCCAGAACATGACAGCCATCAGCTTTGTTACTAGACATGCAGTTTATTTCAGTTGGAAGAACAGTAAGAAAACTTCCAGCAGACAGTGAGAGATGGCAACAACTATTGTCTCATATTTGAATGAAATCTCAGGAGACTTCAAAAAATCCCATGCAAATTTCCAGTAGGAGGTATGAACAAACATAATACATTTCATTCAAAGTTATGGTTTTCCCAGTTACTGATGAAAAACACATCAGGCAGAAGCAAATTGCAAGTTTGCTGAAAGCGTAAGAACTACACTACTCACATACTAGGCATGATTTTGAGAAGAGATGAAAAACTGCAGAAAATCAGTCACATGCTGCTCAAAAGGAAAAGAACTCCTATTTTACGAAAAAATTAGTCACTTACAGCACTTAAAAAACTTTGAATTAAAGTAAACTGAATCATCTAAGTCACTTAAATTTCATTCCCACAGAATGCTTCTGAAATCTGCCTTTCAAAACATCAAACCCTTAAAGCTGTTTCTCTGTTCGGTTATTTTATTATTATCTTTAATTAATATTATTTTAAAATATGATTCTAGGAGTCTGGGTTTCTTGCAAATCTATTGCTGAAATAATTTTCTCCTATAAACTTTATAATCAATGTATTCAAAGTCACTGTGTTCTGGTGATAAAGATGCAACACAAAGTCTTGTGAATTATGGATTACAGGATCTAACTTGTAAAAAAAAAATAGTCTTAAAGAACAGGCCTCTACCACAATGAAGAAAGCAGTGTGCATTTATAAACCCGAAGTGTGGCACTGTAATGTGATTATGTCACAAAAATCTAATTTAATGAAAAGAAAAAGGGAAAGCCCCAGGCAAAAGACATGAGAAAATCAGCAGAAAGGAAGGAAAGAAAAAGAGACCAGAATCTCTAAACAGCACTTCAAATAACATTTAGGGGCTTTTAATAATATTTTAAGTTTTACAATAGATTTTTGGGATCTTTTTTCTGATCTGGCCATTTCCCAAGACATTTAATGTGAAGCAAATGTAGAATTATATCTCTCCTTCCTTCACTGCCTGATGAAGAAAACAGTCCCATCTATTTTTCCAACTCTGAAAGCAATTATATGGTTGTGGTTACTGAAGACTGCACTCTAAGACAACAGACTTGGACATAAAACTGCTCTTGCTAGGTTATCAATATCCAAATTTAGACTGTAATTTAACCTACACAAAGTTAACCTACACAAGCATTCCAGTGGCTAGGGTATATTCAAGGAGACTTATGCTCTGGAGAAACAAAAGAATATCTTTCATTTAAGTATCAACCAAAACCAATACATGTAAGATACAGTCATGAATATTTGTTTATTTGTTGTCCTTTTTCCTGAATTACAATTATTTTTAAATGTGGATGGGAATTCTGAAAAAAATATGGAAAATAACTGAAGTAAGTAATAAAGGTATGAAAAATACCGATTAAAGAGAGAAAACTCCCTGACTTTTAGACTAAGTGCAGTAAGTACAGCACAGAGTCACTCACTTTACTTCAGGTTCTACTGTATTAGTTCATCTTACCTTCAAATGACTCCCTATACAGGACAATATTTGGGTGTTTCATGTTAGCCAAAACAGCAACTTCTCTCCTTGATTCTTCTCTCTCCTTATTTGACATCTTCAAAAGGAAAATAATGATTTGTGACAACAGAAATACAAAAAGGATGGATCAGGAATTTATTAATAATAATCACTCACCTTAGAGATATTTATTTCTTTAATAACATACTGTTGGCCATCTTCTTTAGCTTTGACAAGTATTGCTTTCCCAAAGGATCCTTCTCCAATCTTCCGTACTTTGATATATTTATCCATAGTTCTTGTCCTAAGGCATCCTTATTTGAGTACTGGAAAAAAAACCGACCAAAACAACACAAAAAACCCATGAGCATATTTAATTAGGTGCACTTAGTGACCTAGCCTGATCAAGGCATAGTACCTTTTTTTTTCAGTCAAAATGTTGATCCATTAGTCTCTTCAGTTGCTTTTCTGTAAATCACCTACTCTTAGTCTCAATTCTCTTTTGGTTCAGTTGGCTCATTTTGGGCCAACAAGGGCTGCATAATTAAAACCTGTTTCATCTTTCATTTTAACCATAAAGGAATTGGTTTGTCTTTAAATAAATCAGTGCAATCAGTGCCAAAGCTTCTGATTAATCTGGCACACAAACATCATAGTTATAGCACCTGGTTAAAAATCTTTCATTCAACTTTACTTGGAAGAAACACAATGGAGGCAAGGGGAATTCCTATGCATTGTTTCTTCTAAATCCAGCCTTTTCATCACTATAATGAAGCCAAAAATGAATTCAACAGATCCACATCACATTTCAAATCATTATTCAATACAGAAGGGTGTGGCCTGAAGCATGACTGAAAGACCCTTTTCACGTTGCATATAAAACAAATCCTTACAAAATGGCACAAATCACTATTTTTCATGCACTATCTGACTATTTAGAATACTTTTTCAGATTAAAAGGAGTACTTAGGTGAATTTGGATGGTGTTTAAGGTTCTATATTAAAAAAATATTGGTAAAAACAGGACACTAGGGAGCTGCAAGCAGAAGTGAAGGCAATATACAGATGTGTCACAACAGTACAGGGAAAGGGCAAAACAAAGATCAATGTGACAAATGTCAGAGCAAACTCACAGTAGACTAAAAGATTATATTTTTTAAATAAAAAGTTTCCATACCCTGAGGAAGTTTCCATAAGCTGAAAAAGACAAAAGTGTCCTAAGATTTTCTTCACTTAAGCCTCACTTGCAAGAACTAATAGCATTTCTGCCTTGCTGTATCCAACTTCCTTCCTTCTAGTAGCTTAGATCCAAACCTCACATACATCACAGGTCTCACAATCAGGGTCTTTCCTCAATCTGAGATTTTTTTTTTACAGAATTACCATGTACTAGACACAGATGCTGCTTAACAGGACCTATACTGTGAAAGCAGACTAAAATGAACAAGCTTGATTAACATAGCAGGACAAAACAAGACAGATCTAAAGTTGTCTGTTCTGCAAAAGAAGAGATGCAAAGCCTACTAAGACTAAGCATAACCACCAGGAAAGGAAAAAGGTAAAATTGCAGGCCTGCAGTGTCTTGATAAGGTTAGTTTTTTTCTTACAGTACATAAAGATAGTTTAATGTAAAGTTATACTTCTAAACATAAGAAGCACTTGGTACTAACTTCTTCATTCTCTTTCAAGCAACAGTAAAAGCACAGCAGGTGGGACACAATTTGAACTTCATATGACTCTACTGAAGTCCCTACTTTATGAAACAGTCAGTGTTGTTCTACAGTTAAACCAGCTGGATTAGGCGTAGCTTAGGGCTGCTTCTGCATGCTGCTCCGTGCAAATACAAATGGGGAGTAACCAACTTTTGCGCAAGAAGTTACAGTTCAGCCAAAGCGGGTATATAACCTTCTATGAGTTAGCTTATTTTTACATGTGGCAAGGGAAAAATAGATGTCCAGAGAAAGGACATGAGCGCTGACAGGGCGTTGTCTTTTCAAGCCCAGGGCAGCGAGTCAATTCATCCACCGCAGACACGCAGAAAAGCGGTGCAGGTCACACCCCGACTCAGCCCGGCCGCCCGGAGCTTACGGCCAGGCCAGGGCCGCGAGTACGGGGAGGGGCAGGGCAGNACCCCCCGCCCAAACCGCGTTAGCGGCACTTCACCCTGGTAACGCGCGGCCGGAGTCACGTGATGGGCGGGGCGCGGGTGGGTGCCTGCGTTCCGGGGGGAACCCCCCGTGGAAACAGCTACGAGAGTTTCGCCATCGAGCCACAGCACCGCACAGCCCGGCGCCGGCGGTATGTGTCTGCCCCAGCACAGCCCCGCGGCGGGCTTTTTACGGGGAAGCGTGCCCCGGCGGGGCTGAGAGCAGCGCTTACCGGGGAGGGTCGGGCTGCACCTGTGGCTACTCCGTTCCCGACTCGAAAGCGCGCCTTAATGGCACCTATGGGCACAAAGCCTCGTGATTCGCAACGCGCTTTCTCATTCCGAGTACCACAGCGCACGGCGCCCTCGGGCTTCTTATCCTTGCACATTAACAGACCAGCGGACATTTTCCTTAGGGGGGAAAAAACCAGATAATCCACCCCTTGACTTGATACGTTTTGGTGAAACTTTAATTCCCTGTGTGTTAAGTGAACCGCACACTGGCATCCGCACCTCGGCTGGCGGTACCTCAGCCCGATACCTGCGTTTTCTCTGCAGGTAAAACCCTCTCGGGGCCTCCGCAGCGCCTGGAATTTAGAGGCGGCGCAGTTAGCCCGAAGCCGAACGATGCCGCGATGCACCCAGCATCTCTGTGCCTCCTTTACCTGGGAAACCGTCTCCACCCCCTTCTGAAGCGCGGGACTCTCCTGCCTCCCCCCGGGCCCTCAACCCGCCCCCGCAGCGAGGGAGCCCGGTATGGGCCCCTCCCGGGCCTTCGGGAAGCCGCGCCCTTCGCGGCAAGGCGGGAGCGGGGGACGGACCCGCGTCGGGCGGACCGCGGGAAGCAGAATCAGCAGTGACGGTGATGCTGACCCCGGCGGCCCGACGGGCGCCGATTCTGCGCGGTGGGAATCCCCGCCCTCCCCGGGCCGAGGGGGCGGTGCCGGGCGGCGGAGCGGCCGCGGGTCCCGGGGTTGCGCCCGTGTCCCGCTAGCGCTCGGAGGGAGGATGAGCCAGCGCCTCCCCGGGGATCAGCGGGCGGCACCGCCCGCGCAGGTACGGGCAGAGCGGGGCGGGGGGGGGTCCGGGTGCCCCG
>VXBI01010779.1:443115-458797 GCA_013397375.1 Toxostoma redivivum
AGCGGGGCCGAGGCGGCGGGAGGGGGGGAGCGGGCAGCCCCTGCGCCCCCGCCAGCGAGGCGGCTCCGGCCGGCCGGCCGCGGGCGGGAAGGGACGGAACGGAAGGACGGACGGACATGGTGGCTCCTCGCGGATCCCTCACCTCGTCCGTGCGCCTCCTCCGAAAGGCCGGGATGAGAGGGGGAATGCCCCGCGTGTTTACACGGCGTGTTTGCGCCCTGTCACCCCATCCCAGTGTTCTCCGGGCCGCGCTTGTGCCCGCACGGAAAGCGGGGTGCTCTGCGGGTGGGAATGCCCAGGGTCTCCTCCCCGCGTAACCGTCTCTGAGGTATTGTTCTGCGTGAGTTGCGCTTTATATTGGCTCACGGGTTTGGCTAGTAGGGCCGCTCTTAGACAAGGGAGAGAGGTAATGGGCTCTTGTTGGAGTCTCATAATTAAATGGGCGTGCAGGACGGCGAGGTTAAAACTGAATATTGACTGCATTCTTTCATACTATCTTTCCTACTTGTCAAAAATTCTTCCCTTCCCTAGCCAAAAACGTGAAAATGGCTGTTTAAAAAGTGTGTATCAATTCTCACTTAAAATGAATGGCTATGAATGTGACTGTGGAAAATCGTGTGCTGATAGTGAACTATGTTCAGTGTAGTGTAGTAAATTTGCTGTGTCACACTTTAAAGTACTGAACTAGGTAAAATAGAGCCTTATAACCAGATTTAAAATGTTTCTGGGGCTAGTCTTTGTTAGAATAAATGCTTAAATATTTTTGGCAACATATTGGTAAGTGATGGTCATTTGCCACCTCATTCTTAGGGTTGTGGGACCTCTGAAGTTGCTAGTGCAAAGTTTGTGGAAGAAATTGTCAGGTGAATTGATGCTTTTTGCTTTTAGATACTTTTCTTTTTGGTGGACCTGTGAAGGGGTTTATTTTCAGTATCCCTTAGCAACAGAGATACTTCTTTGCGAATACAGCTATTTGAATGAAAGATGTGTTGGTATGACAGATTTGAAAGCAGCTAGTCATCAAAACTGTTTATTTAAAGAAATGTCAATATGGTGTAATGTAAAATTAAAAAAAATACTTGTGCATTATAGGAAACATACCTTTGTGAAACATGATAAAATAGAACTCCCCAGCTGTCACTATCAGTTTTGCTGAAATAAGTCTTTCACTGACCAACTACTTTAAATTTGATGTCTCTTTGGCTGGCAAGCAAATGTAAACTTGCTGCAAAGTTGTCAGAATGGGAAAGAGTTCTGCTCTGGGGAAACTACAGGTAGCTTGAAACTCACCGCTTGAGACATCATGACTCTGCATCTCTCTGCAACATATATGAAAACAGAATTTACATTGTATTCAGGAAAATGGAACTTGTTTCTTGTTTGCTTCTGTTTAGTATTGGTATGTGGTATGTCAGTCCTAAAGAGTAGATGTCATACACAATGTGTATTGTAATATTTCTAGAAATACATTTTACTTACTGTATTCCAAGGTTTTCTTTGTCCAGATTTTTACAGTGCCCTCTTTGAGTGGTTCACTATTCCACTACTCTCCCTGTGGTGCATACTTGTAAGTTAAAGTAGTCCTGGGTAAAATTCCCCCTCTTCCTCCCCTCTTCTCCTCTTGTAATAAGAACAAGCCTATCTAAATTCTTGACCGGGAAAGACACTTGAAGCTGTTCCCCTTTGCTCTTTGTGACTTCATTGCTCTGAACCACTTTAGTTTATGAATTTGTCAGTGTTTTTCTTATGACCATGTTTATACATCCTGTTTGTAGCAAATTGATGTTTGAGTAACCTGCAAGTGAAAACCCACTGTGCTGGTTGCTCTGTGGGCAGATGGATCTGGCTGTGTAATATATGTTCTCTTGTTGACTGAATATACAGTTTGGCTTCCCCCCCTCCCCACTTTGCTTTGGGATCTGTGTATGTATGTGTGTCTTACCTTGAACAGCAGAGTTGCATTCCTTGAGTGTAAGCACTGAAGCCGGGACAACTGTTCAAGTTCACAACCATTGCCAAAAGGCACTCTAGGAACCTTGAGATAGTTTTTTCCTGCTCTTATTTAGCTGACTTCATATGCAAGTGAATAGTTGTAATTGCACAGATCAAGGTTTCAGGGTATCTTATAATAATTTGGCAGTAGGGATATTTTTAGCTTGGTCATAAATTTTAAAAGTAGAATAGAAGCTCTACTGCTGAAGACATTTGTGGCAGAAGTGATAGTGCCAATTGATTTCCCAATTCTCAGACTATTTTGCACGTTCCTAAATTTCTTGCTTTGGCACCTTGACAGCAGCAGTAACCCAATAAACTCCAAAGGTTGTCAGCAGTGGCAGTGATCATGTGCATAGAACTGCTTTTGTACTCTCCCTGCTTATTTTCCCAAAACTAAGATTTCAGCTTAATGCCTGTGAGCAAGTTCCTAACTCTGTCCTCCTTGTTTCAGTTGTTCCCTTATCTCATAACCCTAAAGTGCAGATTCTGTGTTGTTTGACTTGCTAAAGCTGTTCAGGTGTCAGGTCAGCTTTTTACCTGTGCTTGTGGATGAGAAGGCTCTGCAATACAGTACTTCGTACTTGTTTACATGCCATGCTTTGCAAACTGAAGATGCTCAGAATAGTAGAAACTTAACAATTACAAATTATTAGGGTTGTTTAACTTGAAACTTGTTTTTGGATTTTGGAAGTCTTTATAAAATCATCTGAGAGGATAAAGTCTAGGCAAAACAATGCTCATTTAAATTGATTATGATAAGAGGATTGTAAACAGATAAATTTTTTTTTCTGCTGGAAAATGTGCTCTGCTTTAAAAACATAGAAACTGAAAAATGCAAATTGTTGAGATAGTAGTTATACTTAATGAACTGATATTTTTTTATTACTGGAGAAGGGAATTGATGCAGTAATTCATAGGCTTCATGTGTAATAGAAAGAATTCTAGACAAAGCTGTTAAAAGGGTTATGAATCTGTTTACATCTGAAGTACCCTTATTAGTCTGTATTATGTAGTAAGTAGTCTTGGGTGTATATTCCTGGAAATGAATATAAAGAACAGAATTTATAACTTCATAATGGGTACTGGCAGTTATTTTTAATAACTTGCAGAGAATCTAGTCAGGTATTTTCCCCTTGAACTTTCTAGGCATTCAGTTGTTTTGTTTGTTAAGCATTTTCCTTAGGCTTTCTGGTTACAAGAGTAGACTGTGCTTACTTTGTGAGGCTAAGGAGGCATCTAAATTAAAAAGTGAATTACGTTCGGTTCTGAAGCAAAACCCCTTTGATAAAGATATTTGACAAAGACCCTTTGCTGTTATTTTTTCTACTTATTTTTTTATATATTTTGATAAATTTATCTAAAAGGTTCAGAGGGGATGAAGTACTCAAATGTGTATTTTGCATGTTCATCCTGCAATAATGAAGAAATGTTTTCTAATTGAAATAGTAAAAATGACATTTTGCTTCAGTACTTTGTTTAAATTCCAGGTAGAGCTACTGGGGTGATTTAATATTTTGACATCCTGCCAGTTTAAATTCAAGTACTTGTTTTCCTGAAAGATACGTTTGTGTTTGAGTTCCTTCCACTTTTATCTTCAAATTAGTGTTCTCTGCCAGATTTCTTGGATTTTGATGTGTTATCTGCAGTTTTTGATCTATTGCAGCTTTTCCCCCTGAGTTTTCTGCTTATAATTTGTCTCATGTGTATGTTGGGAAAAAAAATTCAGTTCTCCATATGCTTCCAAACACATTCATTTTCTGATTTTGGAAAGTGAAGCTACAAATTTCTGTAGTATATCTGGGAAAGAAAACGGAAGGTTCCTTTAATTATTGTTTGGCATTTTGCTTCTTGTCTTGCAGACAACTTTAAATTGCTTTCAGTCTTACAGACTTAGCAATTTTCTTTGTTTAGTTTTAACTTAAGCAGTAAAGCTTCTAAGACACCTGAGGAGACCTAACAATTAAGTATTTATATCATTACCACAGTTAGAAAAATCTGAGGGTTTATTCCTAACAAATTTTAAAGAGTGTTTTTTTTTTCTTTGGGTAGGATTTATTTTTAATAAATTTGGTCTATGAACTCAGTGAACTGACCTCATCTCTGTGGTTATATAACATATTTAAGATAACTCACCTTCTTTGCAGTCTGTTAGCTAGATGCCTTTCAGTAAACGATAGATGAATTTTTTTTGGTAATACTAAAAATCTCACATTAACCCAATTTCTTTTTTTCCTCATAAAATGCCTACCATGAGTCTCGTTTTCAACTTGATACCACCATTGAACAGTAAATTTCCCTCTGAACTCTCCTGCCAGAACTTTGTTTACCATTTGTAGATTCTGACAAAATGCACATAATTTTGAGAGGTGCCCTTGCCAATGTTTCAATAAGGTTTTACAGCTGGAGAGAAGTAGAGAAGGATATTCAAGTGAACTTGTTGTGCATTCTGAACTGCTAACACACTTGATTTAGTAAATACTCTGCTTTTGGTGCTGTTTGTACATCTAGGGCTCCACTACCTTTTGATTTTTTTTAAAATCTCCCTTAGTTGGAATATCTATTTTTATTAAAAAAGCAGGAACAGGCTATTAACAGTCTTGTTTTTTAACATCAGAGGTTCAAAGGTCTCTCTGAACAGATTTATATCTTTATTTCATCCTTTGAAAATTACCAGAATGGCCACCAGTAATGGCTGGGAATGCTGTTTTTAAAAAACTGCGGTGGCTTCTGTGTAGTCCAGCAAAGGATGTCAGCCATGAGCCAGATCCAGGTGTTGATCACAGATCGATCCTTCCTCACCTTGCTGCCTTAACACTGTTGCTTGAGAGGATCCAGAGCAAGAAACAGAGCAAGTGTTGTCAGCGCTCCTGGCCTTGAAGTTTAAATAGCTGTACATACTGCATCTGTCACTTTATCACCCTGCTACTGTGGTGTACCTCCCTTAAGAGAAAGGAAGCACTCAAGATTCATAAATGCTCATAGACAAAAGAAACAACAAAAGTCAGAGGGTCTGCAAACAATCAGAAAGTTTTGTTAGTACATTACACACTTGGCATGAAAGTTGCTGTATTAGTCTATATGAGCACATGGCAGTGGTTTTGGATAAAGGGATAGGGTGAAGAAGAGAGAGAGAAAGAGATCACTAGTCCTGGTTCCAGCATCAGTCCAGCTGATGAGATGTTCAGGATCCTGGGGGTACTGCCTAGGCTTGCTGGGGGTACATATAAGTTTTATATATAGGTTTCCTCACCAGAAAGGCAGGTTTCTTTTTTTCTGTGCAAATTACCGAATGTGTGCAGTCCATTCTTTCAGACCTTTCTGGAAATGGGCTGGAGGGCATTAGCGGTCTTGGATAGTCTTCATCCCTCTCTACAGTCCATGCCCACACCTTGGCCTCATTCTTGTGCTTGCGCTGTACAGCGCTGTGCTTCTCTCTTGGCACTAGACCAAGGACATTTGTCCTGAAGGAGTGCTGCCCTACCTCTGTATGGCTCCTTCTCTAGCCACATCTTGTTCAACAAGATAGAGACAGCAGTCATCTGTTATTACCAACAATCCATGGTTGGCTCCACAGCCATCGAGTTATCACTGTGAGACATACGCATTGCCCACTTATCTTCTGGGATTCTACAGTTACACATACCAAGAGTAGTGCCCTTTTTTTGTTTCTGGTGACCAAAGGCTTGTCACTTCTAACACAGTACAGTGGATATGTTCCTCTTTAGCTGGTATTTTCTTCACTCGGTTGAAACTGGAAATTTGTTAGTAGGGAAAATAAGGACCAGGAACCACCAGGGGTCCCCACAAGATTTCACAAGTAGGGTCCTGTGCCTGTGCTGTGTTTTGGAGAGCTCTATAGAATTTTTTCCTTGATCTCAGGGGCTTTAGTGTGTCTCTAAAGAAATTTTAATTCAGACCTTAAAAATCTGTGGTTGTTGTTGTTATTGAGAAGATGCTTAGTGTTAAAATGAGGATGGGGTGCTTTTTCACATTCCAGTTTGACAATCCTGAATTATATTGAACTTGAACAAAATTTTCTGAAAGATTCGCAACTCAGGTGTGAACCTGAACTTAGGAATCTGTGCACATAATTGGGGACTGCTCAGTGCATTTTTCTGAAAAGTTGAAGAAAAGTAATATGATTAATGAGATTTCTGGTCATTCTGGTGATGTGTAAAAGCTCTGCTCCATTGTATAACCCCTCAGATGACTTCAACACACATCCACATGAAAAGGAGCAAAAGCCTTTAAAGACTGTAAAGAGACACTGTTGTAGTGTCTTTTCATCAAACAGAAAATGTGCATCATGACCTAAGACTCAACAACAGAAGTTATGTTGTCTGCAATGGAAACTGCAGTCATAGTTCCTACCCTTCAAAATAGGAGTATGGGTTTTACCTTTCAGTTGTCTTAACAAGTAGCAATGTCATTTCTCATCTGAATAGGATCACAGAAGGGACACCAGAGATATTTTTTTTTGCCAAGGGAGCTCTTAATAATTTTTTCCCTGGATTGAATATTTGCAGCTATAGGTACTGACCCATTAGTTTAGAAACTAGCACTGTAGCTTACATGTATTTTAGGCTTGCTCCAAAGCAGCAGTCATGGACACAGTTTTTTTACTTCGATTTGGCTAAGGATCAGTACCTGCCTGTGAAGCTAAAGCTTTTGATTCATACTTTCATACTTAGTTCAGTTTCATGTGAAGGGATTATGTTGCTAGCTTTTCTTTTTCTTTTTTTTTTTTTTTTTTTCTCTCCTTTTTAAACTGTTGACTGAAAACCCCTCCAAGACTTTACCACTTGTGGAGCTACTTGTTACAGTACCTGTGTGGGAGACTACTCTTCAACTCTGATAGCAGGGTTTTTTCTAATGTATCAATAAATGGGGTTAGTTTAGTAAGTTTAAATTGGAGTTTTCAGCTAATCTAGCCAGTTTGGTTGAATGCTGTTGAAGTATTCACATTAGTAACTTGGTGAATGTGAAATGTCATTAAAAAGTATTCACATCAGTGGCTGGGTGAGAAAGAAGTGATGTCTTCCATCAAGTAGGCTGATATCTTTGTGCCAGTGGGTATAATTCTTCAGCTGTCGCAATATGGGTAGCCATAATCTTTCTGGTTATAACATTTTAGGGAGTGGAGACAGTGTGGTTTTGAATACTTTAGACCAACTAAAGTCAATGCCCATAATGTTTGTCATCATATGACCAGAAGCATGAGTTCAGTATTCATCCGGTAATTAGGCTGTCAGATTTTAGTTGGTTTTTTTTTTTCTTTTTTTTTTTAGCTGAGGAGATAAAAGGTACAATCAAAATGAATATTTATTATTGGTTCTGCTTTTGTGAAGATCAGGTCTATAGTGATGATATTCTATACTGGTATTTGTCATAAAAATGAAGAAATTTTTTGGGCTGTTGTTATATTAAATGTTTTTACTAAGATTCTTAAGATTCAGTAGAACATAAATATGAATACTGAGAGGTTTTGTTGTAGTTTTCAAGCTAAGCCTGTGCTTTACAAGTATTGTCTTTTCCTGTGGTTTTGTCTATGTGGTTCTGTTCATATTTGAGTATGTCTCTTTCCTCCATGAGTGTCAGTTTTATTTTGGAAGTAGCTGTGAATAAAACTATTCTAAGCTTTACCTCTGGATATTTTTGGAAACGGACATTTTATCTTCTATTTCAAGACAACCTAAGAAACACTAATAAACTCAAATAGTTTTTCTTGATTTTTAAACCCAGATATCTTCAGTTAACTGGCAGTTCTTCATAATTTTGTTTTTCCAAAGATGACCTAAAAATTGACCACAGTTCTTTCCTGAGCATCACAGAAAGGTTTGGGTTGAAAGGGACCTTAAAGATCATTTAGTTGCAACCCTCCTGCCATGGGCAGGGACACCTTCTTCTTGACAAGTGGCTCAAAGCCCCATCCAACCTGGCCTTCAACACTTCCTGGAGTAGGGTAAATCTACAATTTCTCTGGGCAAGCTGTCCCAGTGCATCACCACCCTCACAGTAAAGAAAAAAAGTTTTTGATGGTTTTTCTTGAATGCTACAGAAAATGATCTGCCTATTCTGTAAAGGTTAGCATAAGCATTCCCTAAAGTTTAAGTTTGAATTATTGAGTATCCTTAAGAATTTTTGTGGTTGAAGCTTAACTTGAAGTGCTAAGATTTTTTTGTGAAGAAATAATCTGCTAATGGTCTAAAAAATACACTCATAATTAATTCACCTGTTCTCCAGACCTGGAGTTTGGAAGATGAATGATGTTCTCATCCTGCTTAAATATTTTCAAGTTACAGACAGAATAAATAAATGAAATTTAGATATGCTGAGTCTGTGGTAAAAATGGAAATGTAATTTTCATGGTGAGACTAAGAGAAAGAGTGGCGGCACCATGGCCATTGTTTTAGAACTATTGTAAAATTCTTGTAATTTCTGAGTTTAAAATTTCTTTCTGAGGGACAGGTTTATTTAAAAGTAAAAAAGATGCAGGATTTTAAGTTAATTTAATATGCGAGGTTTAGAATTCAGTGATAAAAGCTTAATTGTGCTTTCATCTTTTGGGCGGGTGTTCTGGCATAGACCCTCATA
The DNA here is from genome assembly GCA_013397375.1 of Toxostoma redivivum. Taxonomy (NCBI): domain Eukaryota; kingdom Metazoa; phylum Chordata; class Aves; order Passeriformes; family Mimidae; genus Toxostoma; species Toxostoma redivivum. The sequence goes on from VXBI01010779.1 coordinate 451,705, forward strand.
CATATATGGATACATCTTAAAATTTTAATTTAAGAATGGGTGTGGGAAGTGTCTCTGTCATATTATTTGTCTGTTCTTAAAATATGCAGTAGTTGGATGCTTAAAAATAAGATGATATATATATATATATAGAATGCCTGAGTATTTTATAACAAATAGTTACTTTTGAAAGTTATGAACAGTTAAACCATTTAAAATTCTATGTTATTTTCAAAAATTTTCATCAAATTACTCTTTGGTTCCTGCCACCGTATTTTCTCTGCTGTAGAACATGTTCTTATGTGTAACACTTGTATTGATAATTTTGCTTCATGGGTGCATAGCATTCTCACTAAGTGCTGTGCTTGAGTAGGGTTTGTTGGAAGATACATGAGAATTAGAGGACAGATGACTGTCTTTTAGCTTAGTTATTTGTACTGAACAGTAAAATGGAATTTTACTCTGATTTTTTAATTAATCAGGATTCTTAGTTTGAAAAAGAGCTCTTTTGTTAAGATCAATCATTGTGTTTTTTTATTGGTTTGTTTCTTTGTGTTAATGGTGTTTGCTGGGTTCTTTGTTGTTGTTGGGGGTATTTTAGTTGTTTTTAACTTTGAACTATTTAAAGCAAATTTGGAATCTGGAAGAGTACTTCTAAATTTTCACTCTACCCCCCTTGTGGGGAAGTAACAAGCCTTAGCTGCCTTATTTATTTTTCCTGCCACCCCTTTGAGACACAGAAAAGTGTTTTTATGGGATAACAGAGCACATTCTGGAGATTTACCGATTGCTTGGATCAGATGTCGGCAAATGTCATGTAAATCTGGGGGTTTTTTACTGGCCTATTTTGTCTTTTCCATAGATGTGTCTCTGCACTGGAAGTGGTTACCTCAGCTGACTCGCTTCTCTGCTTGACCTTTTAATTGTAGAGCTTGAAACATAAGCAGTATGTCTGATGTTGGAGAGCAGAAAAATGCCTGTGGTACTAGACTGCAGAAAACTTTACAGCCTTACATGCTTTTTCTGCTATTAATGTAGCTGTTCGTCCACTGTTCTCCTTTATCTTTCCTGCCTGCACGATAATTAATTAGATACAATGTACTCTGCTCAAGTACTCATTACTTTCTTTGCTCTCTCTAGTCGTAACAGGTAAGATATCCTGCTTTAGCTCTCTGTTCTTCACTTTGGTTGTATTTGTTCTGTGTTGCTGCTATCTTTTTGTAATTTGTAGTATTGTCACCATAAAAAGTTTTCCCCAAAGCATGAAATACTCTAGTTTTATTTTGATACAAATTTCTTAGTGTTTTTTGAATATTCAAATAGGAAATAACTTTCTTTTATGTATATATACAGGTTATAAAGCAGCTAAATGGAGTCTGAGCAGCTGTTTCATAGAGGCTACTATCGAAACAGTTACAACAGCATAACTAGTGCAAGCAGCGATGAGGAGCTTTTAGATGGAGCGGGTGTAATTATGGATTTTCAGACCTCTGAAGATGACAATCTCTTGGATGGTGATGCATCCATTGGTAAGTTAATTTCAGCTTAAAAGTTTCTCTGGGTTGTATTTTTTATGTGTGGTGGAATTTTTTGTTAGTTTTTATTTTGTTTTGGTTTTATATGACCAAATGTGATCCTTTTCTGTTAAGTAATCTGTCCTTCAGAGAGAGATGTTAAACCTGAAAGGGTTGAACATTCTTCTATGTGCTTGCCTAACAATTACATTGTGTGGGATGACTTCTGATACAAGGCAGATATTAACATGCTGCTGACAAATGTAAAACTTGCTGCCAAGTAGAAAGATGGCTATTCTGCAGCTACCTGGTCTTTCTTCTCTGCAGTGAGATTTTGCAAGTCTCCAATGTTTCTTTGATGTAAAAATTAACTGTTTTAATCATTACTTCTAGAGATAAATCTATTTTACTTCATTTAGCTTCACCTCTGTAAAACAGAGGCAAAAGCAAAAAGTAGAGGTGTTGTTAGAAGTGGCAGAAAGCACAATATGAGCTAAATTTTTGAGTAGATGAAAAGTTACGAAGAAAACTTTCCAGTGTGAACACTATAAAAGCGCTGAAGTAATACAAAGAAGAAAGAACTGGGAAGCTTTTTTTTTTTTTGTGGTTTTTTTTTTTCTTTGTTTAAGAAAACAGTTCATGTAGTGAAAGTATTAACATTCATTTAGCAATAGTCAAAGAGGTGAACTGAAGGAGGGAAAGAATATCTGTTTAAGATACTAAACTTGGTTAAATGTATACTCTGATCATTTCCTCTCACATTGTTTAAAATCAAACTGCTTCCTGGATTTTTTTGCTTTTTTACAGCCTTTTCCTCTTTTCTTCTCCCATTAGCATTTAGTTGTTTTCCTTCCCTGCAGTGTCTCTTCCTCCATATGTTTTGCCTATGCTGCACTTAGCAGTTGGATGTTGGCACTGTACTGATGGTTGTGCCATATCATTATAAGCATCCTTCTCACCTGTATTCCTTCTGTCTAATTAGATATGTCTTGAATGTGCAGTTGTTTAACTTGTATACCAATACTGGTATCACACGCCAGCACACCTTCAATCTACATATTCCTTCTGGCATGTTACTTGGAGAACACCAGCATGCTAAAGTCCAGTGCTTAAGAGTTGGGAAATTATTAGGTGAACAGCTGGCGTCTGTATATAATTCTTTGCTCTAAGTGTCTGGCACTTTTAATAAAGTGAGTGCCTTGCTTGTCTAACATAATATTAACAACCTGTAGAAAGTCTGAAGCTACTCTGATTATTGTTCATATAAATAATTTCTATCACTTCAAGCATGAAGGAGAAATGAGTTTACAGTAAAATAAATAGTTTCAAAGCCATTGTTCTGCCCTTTACTTGTCATGAAATCAGATCCATAAATTGAGTCCAAACAGATGAGGTGGTTGTTTTGTTTGCATTGTCAAAATCAATGCTAATTGCTGCACATGCCAGCAGCTCCCATCTTGTTCTAACACTGAAGTAACAGAATGTGGGTTGGTACATAAATATGAATGTATTTTCTTTCCTGGAACTTCAATTCTTTGCTAATGACTTACCTGCTTGGCCCAATTCTGGACTCCCTGTAAGAGGCAGCAATAGTAATTAGCCCTGTTATTTTATTTAAGTGAATGGTGATTTATGTGTCTCTGTACATGGAAAATGTTTTATTGTACAAAAAAAATAATATTAAATGTCGTAGTAGTAGATCAGAATCTGATGTTAGTTTTCTTTTTAGGTTGAAAAATATTACACATGAACTTCTATTCAGGAGGTGAACATCTGTGTTTCTCATTTCTTAGCTTTCCAAATGAGTCAGGTGTTTTTTCTTCTGTGTTTCTAATATAGCAAATCTCACTGACAAGACAAAACAAGGGCTTTCTTGCACATGCCCGTTTTGTAATTCTTTCTCACATAGCATCAAACTTCTTTTGGTATTACTATTATTATTACTGTTATTTAAATGCTCTTATCCTTTAGCCGTATTTTTGTTCTGTTAAGTCTAAGTACAGATGGATTAAATATGGACAACATGGAATGTTTCCCATCTCCTGAGGCAGAACAGCACCATCCCAGTAACTGGAAGATTACACACTTCTTGGCACTGCAGGGCCTGCAGAGCAAGATGTGAATGCAGAGGCTTCAGGTCTAGCTCTCTGCTTTAGCAGGTGAACTCTGCTGAAATCAGGACTCCTGTTTAAAAATATGGTGTGGTTTTAAGTCTGTGGGACTGGAAGAATTTGTAAGCCTAGTATCTTAGCAACATTAGCAAAATGGCAACAGTGTATCTGTAGTTCAAATGATTGTGGAAATAATGCCGAAAAATTGAAAGCTGCATAGCTGAAAACTGCAAGCTTGTAATACAAATGAGCACAGACATTAATTTATGCAATCTGCGTAAGTTGCCATGGACAATAGAGTGCACATCATTATTTTACAGTTCATGTAATAAAATATAGAATTGCAGATTTTTTTTAAAAATCAAGACCATGCAGTGAGGAGAAAACAAAGGATTAAGAAATAGTCTTTCTTTATCTTTCTTCTTTTTTCAGCTAATGAAAATGGAACCATAAGCTGCACATATATTATGTAAATAAAAGTCTAACAACATGGAATTTCTAAAGTAATTGTAGTTTCCCCCCTTGTTCAGAGAGTAGTAAGTTAACAGAATAAGTCTTCTTATTCCACTAGGCCTCCTCAGTCCCTTGGCTCTCAGGACAGCAATTCTATAAAGCTGCACAGTGCTGCTATTCACATTACCACTCATACTTAACTGAGGGGTAGAAAGCTACTGAAGCTCTTACACAGTGGTGAATATGCCTTCTGTTGAAAGCATGTGGAAATTGGATGATGTTGGGAAAGAATGCTAACCTCAAATACTCCTTGTCTTATGTGGGAAATTCCTTGATACTATATGGGACTAAACAAATGAAAGTTAACTGAAACCAGTAATCAGAAAGTCCTGTCACCTAGACTTTTAGGTTTCTTTAATATTTAGTTGATAGCAATTTGTCTTTTTGATGTCATCTATTTGAAAGGTTGTGGATAGTTCCATGTTGGGTAATCACCATTATCTTAAAACCAATGCTGTACAACAATCTTGTTTTTCTTAACACCATCTGAAAGCATGTATGTGACCTGCCTTTAGTGTCTCATATGAGGAAAATACAGAAATTGTGATGATGTAGTATTGTAAACCAAATACTTATATATGTACCGTGCCTGTTATGTTCCCCAGTAGCTGTTTTCTTTGCATGAATGCAAGATTTTCAGTGGCTGAACAAGTAGGTGTTATGAAACTGTGAATTCTTTGAGCATACAATATTTTTAACATGCTAAATAATTACATTGCCATGTATGTGGAAGCTTGGACGGCTTGTACTAAAGCCCTGCCTTGAAGGGATGCTGCCTATCAGCTTTGAACAAAACTTGCTTATCAAAACTTTGTAGTACTGAAGTTAGTGCTTTTCCTTGTTAAAGGGCTGTCTAATGAGTTCAGTGATTTTATGTTGAAATAGAAGCATTCACCTCTTTGTATGGGGCATGTGTTACCAGAGCTTGTACAGAGAATGTACATCCATATCTTTGTGTTATTTTTAGACTGTTTGCCCTGCTTCTTGATAGGTCAGTTTAAAGATATTGTACTTAACCCTGGAAAACCATCAGTTCTTTAATAGTTAAGTCATATAAGCTAATATTTGCTGATTTAAATTTTACGTAGCTATACTATTTAGCTTTTAAACAAAATCTTACACTAGGATATTTCATCATCATTGTTTCCCATCAATTTTGCAGAGGGACAAAAAGAATTCTTTCTAAACAGAAATGAAATTTCCAGAATGGAAATATATTATTAGATTAATACTTTAACTATGGAATGTGATGAGGAGATGAAATTTTTAATCAGGTCTTTTTCTCTCAGTGGTTTGCCTTGCTGTCTCTAAAGTTTGAGACAATCAGGATTCTTGACTATTAGCTGGGCTTGAAGGGTGTAACAAGTCTATTCAAAAGTTCAGGCTTGTTCCTTTTATGACCCAGGGTTAGCCAAATAGCGAGATGAAACTGAGAGTCTCCATAATTTTGCTCAGAATTGAGAGCTGTTTATGTTATAAGAGAGGACTATATCAGTTTTGACTAGTTTTTATTTAAGTGTAGGGCAAGCTTAGTAGGAGGTGGATTTTTGTACTGTTGTCAGACTGCATTTTTTTCAAGGCACTTCCTGAAATCAGGTGATTAAAACTTATTTGCAGTAACAATGGTTTGCAAACAAATGACCTCAGTGGTGTTTACATCTCGAGGTACTTTGGTCTGTCTGTGGGAATCTGAGTCCTGAATGAGCTTACATTCTACTAGGTAGCTTTAGAGATTCCTGCTTCAGTTGAAGGAGTTTAGATGCTTATAATGTGAGTTCAGTGTGGAGATAGTTTACAGTTTCACATATGGTGTTAACATAAAACTGGCAATACTTAACCTTAGTATGACAACCTGTAAACTGGTAATTCAAAAGCTGCTGCTACAGCTGCTACTCTCCTCCTTGCTACTATCTCATTGCTGCTGAAAAAGAAAAGAATATGCCAGCAGGTCAGAGTGTGAAACACTGCATCTCTCCTAAAACCTCCTTAACCATGATTTGAAGTCCCTTGCCTAGAGAGAGAGAGACCTAAACAATCCATTTTTTCTGCCTTAAATACCAACACTAAAAATCTTATAATAGTGAACTAATATTATGGCATTATTTGAGGAACAGAATGCAACTTTCAGCAAGTGCAGGCAGTTCAGTATAATCAAGAAGTTTGTACCACGGGGGGGATAATTTCTCAAGCAGGAGCTAGTTATCTTTTTCAATAGCATGTGAATATTGTTTCACATGTATGCTTGTTTCTATTTAGCTATTGCCCTTTATAAATAGAAGGAAGAATACAATGAAAAGAATAAAATAGCTTACTGTTCCTCTTGTATTATTTATATGTGGAAATTGCCTTAACAGATTCTTCCTATTGCTCACAGCTGATATGAAGAAGAGCCTTTGAAGTAATTTTGCACCACTGGCATTGTTTTTATTATCCATCCATTCCATCCATGTGTTATAAAATTGACTTGACTGAGCAGTCATTATGACAGTTTGACATATCACTTTCCTAAGTTACATACAGTGTATTTTCCAAGTTAGTAATATTTGCATTAAAGAGCTCATTGCTATTCTTAAGTAAGGAGCATATTCACCTCCAAATGATGCCATACAGATCAAAGCATGAGATAACATGACTTGCTGTGGTCACAAGGGCAAGCATGAGGCACAGCTAATTTATGGAATTAAATTAAACTAAATTGTCAGTAACTAGTTATAATTTACTTTTTTTCTGTTGAATTGTAGTTAGGTTGCAGAGGTTTTGCCTGTGTTTCAAACTACTAATGCAGCTAAACACAGGATATCTGACAGTATCAAACCATGATTTTTTCTTCTCTTTTTATTAGTAATGCCTGAAGTTGATTTTGCCCACCTCTCTGGAACAGAAATTGTTATATGTGGTTTACATGGGTAACTGGGCTAATTAACAAGGTTCTTCTTTAAGGATTTAAAAAGTCTTCTCAATACCCCTTTGTTCCCC
>VXBI01010779.1:458829-548665 GCA_013397375.1 Toxostoma redivivum
TATGTCCCCCCCCTCCCCCCCCCCACCCACCCAGCTGACTGGAAGATCTGGAAGACTCTTAGTTTAAGGAAAAAAATGTTTTATCTTAGTTATGAGATGTCATTATCAAATGAGTGAATTTCAGTGAGTATCTGTTTATTATGCTAGTGATTTCTTGAACTCTAATGTTTGTTTGGTTGAGTTGTTTTGGTTTTTTTTAGTTATTGTCCAAAATGTAAATTCACTTGATATTTTTGTAGTTGAACAGGCTGTAATGGTGTAATAGCGTTAGTCTAAGCCTTCAGATTATAAATGGATTGGTGTGGCATTAGGCATTCTGAGGGCTGGAAATTACAGCAGTGTGTATGTAGAGTTTTAGTAACCAAGTAGTTTCTTGTTCTCTTCAATGTCTGAAAACAAATAATTATCATTTCAATTTCTTATAAATACCATGGTCAGCTCTTTGAGAAGTTGTTTGTCAGCCCTGCTAACAGTCCTTTGGTTTTACCAGTCCTTTCTGCCAAAGTTTTGTTTAGCAGATGAGCCTGATGCTCTGAAAGAAGATGAATTAAAATACTAATAATCCATTCATCTTTCTGATGTTATATAATTTTGTTGGCTTCCTTGTGGAGCTCTCCTGAAGTGCTTAAAGCACATTGGCTTTGTCAACAGATGCTGCTGAGGAAGTTATTCCCAACCTGACAGCTTGGTGTAGTGTTAGTATGTCTATGTCCTTCTCCCAGACAAATGGTGTGAATAGTGTAAAATGAAGGAATGAAAACAGAGGAAGTGTGATGGCATATATGTAGAAACATGAGTCTGAAATGTAAAATAAAATGATTCAGCATAATATGTCTATAAAATCTTTAGGAATTAAATAGACAAATTATTTTTTACAGGTTTAATAATATTGCATTTATTCATTTTAATTTTGATTTGTTCTCTCAAGTCAGTCAAAAAAGGCAGGTAAGATTTTAACCAAATTGATGTCGGGCTGCACTCTTGTTTTCTGCCTTTGAGAATATTCTTGCTTACCAGCATTTTAAAGTGAATGCTTTTTATCTGCTTGGATTAAATAGAAATATTATTCTGAAGGAGGATATTGTGATGTCCCTGAAACATAAGAACAGTTGTGCTGAGTCAAACTACAAATCTACCTAGCTCAGCATCCTGTCTCTGACAGGGGTTAAAAGTCAGTGCTTAAGAAAGAGTAAGAACAGAATAAGAGATAGGTATCACAGTACTTGTACAGCAGTTTTTGTCTAGCTGATGGCCTCTCTCATCTGAGTGGTGCGTTTTAATTTTAGTCCTTATCAGTGTATTTTTCTTGAGCTGAGCTTTTCTCACAAACGCAATTCTTTAGCACCCAAACCATCCCTTGCAAGCTCTCATAGTTTAGCTACATTTTAGGTAAAGTACCACCTTCTTTTCTTTATTTTGAACCTAAATCCAGGTATAAATACTGCTGAGATCAGATACAAGTGCCAGAATCTTGCTTAGGTTAACACTGGCCCATGTGTTAGCATGGGCTTGCTCTCCTTGTCACTTACCCTTGTATGGAATAAATGCTTAAGCTCTCTTTTGTGTTTTTTAATTTTCATCTACAGTTGTAACTGCAGAAAATATTTCTGCTGATACAAAAAGTTTTGGGGGGTATTATTAGCTTATTGAAGTGAAAATCCTTTTGGTAGGAAAAGGTTTGGTATGAAATTAGGCCAGGGTGACCTGAAACTAAGATGACTTGATTGTTTGACAAATACACATACCCTGATAAGCCTATCATGCAGTGGCCATACGCATGTAGAAATTAACAAGGATTAACACATGAATTACATGGTGATGTCACTGTTATTAGAACAGATGGTGAAATTTTTATTTCTGTTGCTACTTACATTTTCTTCTCTTCAGTTATGTCTTTTTCAGGTTGAGGTCTTCTTTTTTGCTTGATTTGACCTTGTAGCTATCCCATCCTTTGGATCTTCTTCACTGCCCCTTTCTGAACCCTTTCTAGTATCTCTAAGGGAAGGGTCAGAACTTCACACAGCATTTGGAAGATGGGCATGTCCTAGAAATGGAATAAGTTTATTCTGACCAGTACTAAGTACTAAGCCCATAGTTTAATGGAGTTCAAATATACCTGGCATAATGTAGTATTATGTATTAACAACATACAGAATTGCTGTTGACACTGTGCTCACAAAGCTTATTTATTTATGAAGAAGATGTAATATTCTCCAAGACAGAAGGTAAGCTTAACATGTATATATATATACCTGTTGCGGTTTAGGAGCGGTGCTCTCTGATTTAGTTCTCCACTTTCTAACCATGCTGCTTGCTCCACCTTCCCCCCATTCCTGCCACCTCTGTGGGTGGATGGAGAGAAGAATTGGAGGAACAAAAGGCAAAAATCACAGCTTGAGATAAGAATAATTTAATGGAAACAGCAATGAGATAAGAAAGCAACAGTAACAGCAACAACAGTAATAACAGTGAACAAAAAAAGAGAATGATTCACATGCAGAAATTCTCACCTCAGAGCCTGACCTGACTGAACCCTACTGCAGCCATGTTTTCCCAACTGGAAAGGAATACCCTTCTTAGAAATTAGAAAGAGTCCCATTTCCCTGCCCCAGCAATGATGTCAGGTGGTATGGAATAACATAATGTCTTGGTCTTGCCCATCCTGCTGGCCAGGCCAGAACAGGTCAGTGATTCTAGGTATCTAGGGAGGAAGACACCTTGGTGCTAGAGTTTTATCCCCTGCAATATGCTTCAAACACCAAGTTGGAAATAGTGGCCAACAGTAAACAACCCTAAAACAGAATAAGGGCAATGGAGCAGATAAGACCTATATCCTTGTATGAATTTAGGTATGAGGAAAAATAGAATAATCTCCACAGCAGAATTTTGGCTAGTCTGAGAAAGGGAAGCAGTGAACTTCAGGGAAGGATGCCAAATCTTCTCTTGATGCATTGTAACTACAGCTTAAGCAAATTGGAGTGTGAGAAGAGAACACATATGCAAAGGTGAAAATGCAGCAGTACTTTTTTTTTCTTAGTAAAAGCCTACCCTGTAAACAGAAAGTAGAGAAAAAAAATTAAAAGTAGAAAAATATAGGAAGTAGTTAAGAGGCTCTTAAAGAATCAGAGAAAGCAACTTGTGTGCAGAAAAATAGCTTGCTTTTCTTCCAAGTCCTCCTCACATGATTAATGCAGAGAAGTAGGTATTTCTAATGTCAGTGTAAAACTGATCAATGAAAAAAAAACAAACTACCAAAAAACAAACTACCCAAAACCTAACCAACCAACCACAAAAAAAAACCACCCTAAAAACCAAAGAACTNCAACCAAAACAAAGACTAAAAAGACTAACACCTCTCACATCTGGTACTGTACATAGTCTGTTGATGTCAACTGTTTTCTTCCAGCCTCTTTGGGTTACACATTAAGTAATGTTACGGGCAGGCCCACAAAGAAAGAAAGAAAACTGAGGCACTAGTCTTGCTTTCAGTGTTTTGGGCCAATATGTCAAACCAGTCTTTAAGGACCAAACTTTTTTCCCCCCCCGTTTATTTTTGGGGTGTTAATGCTATATAATGGTTTTATTATTTCCCCCTTTTTGAGACTATTTTTTCTTCTGTCCTGAAGTTTTGCAGGGCAGTAGGAAACCTTTACTGCTGTTTCCCTGATTGGCAGTGAAGGTTCAATGTCCCTGAGAGGAAGTCAGTCTCAGAATTGATTGCACAACATGCTTGTGGCTATATGACCCGTTCTACTGCATTCTGTTTGCTGGTTGGGTTTTACTTCAATTACCACCTTCTGTGTCTGGACAGTGAATAAAAGCACCATTGGAAATTATACCAAGCTATAGAAGTATAATACTGAAACCTATGTTTGGCCAGTAAAAAGTGAGTTTATTAGATGAGAACCTGAACTGAAGTGTTCTCTGGTGGGTGAAATGATTGTGAGCAAAATTAAGTAACAAATTTGTGGGAAACAAGTGATTATGAAAAAAGAAACTATGATTAAGAAGCTATATTTTTCTGTATAATAAAATGCAAATAGGGAAAAATCTTACTGTGTATTACTGCTGTGCACTTTCTTCTGGGTTTTTCTTACTTCTGTGTTGCTTAAATCCCATCTGCCTTCAACTACTCAACAGCATATGCTATAAATTTGGGGGTTTTTTTCTACTTTTATATTATATTTGGTCTAAAATTTTTCCTGTTGTTGTCTGTCTGCCTTACTGAGGCTTTTGATGAGGTGGCAGTGGAAACAGAATCTTCTACATATAGCCTGATACACTGATCAAGGACAGAATTCTGTATACTACCAATGAAGGAATGAAGTTCAAGAATCTAATTTACAATGCTTCCAAAGTAATTTATCCTTGTTTTTTACTGTGTATCAATTTGAAGCTATGTATAACTGTACTTTTTTTCCTCTCTCTTCCCTTCCTCCCCATTTTCTGTGGTTGCATCTTTGATATATCATCCTGGACCATGTCTGGAAATTAGAACTGGAAGTACAGTGCTTGTCCTTTTATCATCTTTCATATTCTCACAGCAGGCTCTCTGTGACCCATATGAGAAAGTTTTATCATTTTATGAAGAATGAAGAAAGTCAGGCTGAAGGGGCTGCAAGATAGTAAACTGAGACATTAAGACCTGGCTTAATTTGGCTGCATGGTTTTGAGAAAAGGATTAATGAAACAAGAAATTGGGAGAAAAGATAGGAGAGTAAAGCTGGAAGGGAGAGTAATGATGAGACACTTTTTTTTTTGAGACATTTTATGTATACTTCGGGCACTCTGTAAATGGATGCTTTCATACCCACCTTTCAAGAGAAGGTATATATGTGTTTAATTCTTTTCGGAATGATTGTCGATGGTAGCTGCTTTAGTGAGTGCTCTGTATGTAGCATTTTTCAAGAGAATGTTATCTTCTAGCTCTGCTGAAAGAGAGGCTTTAGTTTTGAATAATAATAGGAAAGAAAATGTCAGTTAAGAGTCACCAAAATCTTTTGCATCCATCACACTAACAGTTGTAATTATCAGTCACGTTTTTGGCATCAGTTGTTATGCTGATGAGATCATTCAGCGTCCCGAAACTTACATTTGTAATTTCATAAAATTTCATCTGGTGTGACAAAGTTACATAGGCTGTCACCAAAATAAACCAAATAATTGGGAGAAGTGAGAGCATATTTATTTTATATGTAGTAAGGTGCTTGCCTGTCTTCTTTAAACCTAGCTTACGTTTTAATATGAAATGTTGGGAAGTGCTTCAGAGTTAAGGTTTTCCCCTCAGCTTTAGGTAAGCAGGCTGTCATACCTGCACGGTACTCCCCTCTTTTCATTGGCTTTGTTTTGCCCCTTCAACATATATTTCCATTTTCCATATCTGATTTGTGTAATCTCTGACTTGTTCTTATATTGTCAGATACTTTGCCTTGAATATGATTCTTCTCTTTGCCTAAATTGGAAAAGGTATAGTGTAGAGAGAGGATAAAAGTGCCTTTTGTCATTCTTAGTATGCCTTAAAGGTGTACATTCCAATATTTTCGGAACAATGGACTTCTGCAAAGACAGGTGCATCTAAGTTATGGTTAACCACAGCCTGTGCCTGCAGAGACCAATGGGAGCACTCAGATGTGTGAAGTTATTTGGGCATAGAGGATTTCTGGGATTTAGACCTTAGTATGTAATTACTGCAATGAAATTTGGAAAACAAGCTGCTATACAAACCTGCTGTTTATGTGTGAGCTGTTCTATGTAGTAAATTGGCAATTTGAAAGCCTCTCAACCATTTAAAATAAGGCTATTGTTAAACTTGCTTTAGGCCTTACAACAAGTGTTCATAATATTTTGTACTCCATAATACCCAAAATGCATAGCTAGTTAGAGACACCATTTCACTGAGTATAATTTTGAAATTTGCAAAACATCACAAGAGAAATAACTGACATACTCTTTGGAATATAAAGTTGTCAGACAGCCATGTCTGACATTGTCATTCAAGCTATGCACTTTTTCAGATCAGGTAGAAAAAGAGTAATTTGGAAAGATTAAATTGTATAGGTGTTTAGATATTTACAAAAAGAAGACTGCTTGTCATGTTAGTATGCATAGCATCTTTCTTTCTTAAGAAAACCAAAACAACACAGAAACTAAAATCACTTTTCATGATATTGTAGGAAAGGGAATACACACAGTGGTGATGGATATGAACAATGAGAATACAAGCTGCTGGTAACTGAGAAGGGAAAATGACTGCTCTGCTTTTTCAGAGTAGACAAAGGCCTGTATTTGGCAGCCAGTCTATAAGTAGTGACCTTTGAAGAGCTGGGTTTTTTTTAATATTAGGTGGACTTTTGAAATTTCATGTAGCAAATATGAAGACATCTGTTTTACACTGCAGACTTCTTATCATTACTTTCCCTTATATCCATAGTTGATCAGATATGCTCTCCAACAAGTTATATCCTTCATCTTTTTCAACTCAAACTGGATTTCAATCTTGGGCAGAAATTTTGCATTTGCCTTAGTCCAAGGAACAGGTTTAGGCCAACAAGTGAGCCATTTCTTTGCTATGACTGATTTTTATTACCAGTTGTAAAACATTCCAGGCTTTCAGTAACCACATCAAACTCCTAAAGTAGAGGTGATCTTCCAGACTTTGTTAATGCTTGTCTTTTATATCCTTTATTTCATACTCTCTTGAGTATGAAGTTGAATTTATAGTGTTGTCATGTATAATCAGCATATAATAAATGCACTAACAGTTCATTCTGTAATGATTCTTGCTTCAGGTTACAGGAACTTGTATTTCTTCCTGCTGTGAATGACTTTTTATTTAGAGCCTTACAATGAGATTACAGACTACCTTCTGTTAAGAGTTAAAAATGCTCAGGGATTTCTTTTGTACTTCTCTGGAAATAAGGGATATGGATAATTTGAAGTTAAGAGGTGCTTAGGTTTGTTGTTTCACAGACAAAAATAAATGGTGATAGTGCATAACGGCTCTGAAAGTTTTGGATGTGCAAGATCTTAAAGACTCTGGGGTTTTTGTTTAAAAGGATGTTGGAGGCCACTCTTAAAAAAGCATTTGTTTGTATAGGTGATAGCAAATGGAGCTGTCTGTTTTTTAGAATTGAGTATCTGTGGCTGAAGGATTCCCTTTATCTTGAAGGTAACGTAGTCCTTTAGGTTTTGAAACGTATTTTGCTATATGCTCATTTCCCCCCCTTTTCTCACTTGTTTTTCTAACTATAGAAATACCAGCATTTTCTCAATGTTTGTATTGGAGCCATATTTTTAACATTTCGTACATTTGTGAAGTAAATGTAACATTTCTTTATGTCCCACTCTGTTCTCAAAATGATCATGTGCAGTACACAGCTCATAACCTTGGCTTACAAAAGAAATTATTTCCCTAAGAACATATATGGAAAATTATTTAAGAAATGAATGCATTTGAAAACTAAAATAACTGTCTTTACACTTACAGAGGTGCAAAGGCAGACACAATGAAATCAATTTCTTGTTTGCTGTGTGAATGAAATGGAAGCTGAGCCTTGGTGCAGTAGGCATGCAATATATTTAACTTTGCTACCTGCTGAAGGGAAAGAAAAGGGAAAACAATATGCATACCTTCCACATGTATTCCATTACTATGGACATCTCATGTAAAATAGCTTTCTTATCAATTTTTCTTAGTAGCAGTTGCATGATAGGACCATGACAAGATCATACATTAAACATAAAATAGTATATGGATTCAATATGTAATAGTATCTGCTTCAAATGGAAGCATGGTGTCAGGGTAAGATTTTCTGTCTTTAGATACTGGCTGTTTGAAGTGCTTGGGCTTTGCCTGTGCTGTAACAGCCACTGCTTGATGATGCATCACATGAATGCCTTGGTTAGCATTCATGTGGGTTGTTGCCTATTTTGAGCCTGTGACTTTTAAGGGACTCAGACCATTTTATCAATGTGTAGAGTAATGCAAGCTAAGTGTGGACTCGTGTTTATTACGTTTTCTTCCACCCCCATCCTAAGCTTTGTAGTGTGAGTATGGATGTTACACAGTTGTAATACCAGAATAATTACCAAAAAATTAATTAGACACTACTCAGTTTTAATTAGATATGTAATTAAATTCTTGTTTTAATTTTTTTCATGACATACGCCTAATTCTGTCAGTCACTGCTATAGGACTGAAAGTTCTACGTGAATGGAGGGGGGTTGAAGAAAGCGGGATGAGCTGATCCTGTGGAGCAGACGGGATGTTTTTTGGTAGGTTATGTTGTTGTTCCTTGGAGGTAATCGTTTTGATGTTAGAAAAGAGCAATTAAAATGCCTAGGAAGGAGGCTTCTCCCCAGCCCCCAGCAATGCATGAATCTTCCTTTCCGGATAAAATGCGATTATAGGTGTTTAGAAGCGTCAGCAGGCGTGGCTCCAGAAAGATGCAGGAACTATGGGCGGCTCTTTCGTGGCAGGTTTGCTTGTTTTTCTGAGCCGGGCCCCACCGTTCACCTGTTGACAGGGTGGCAGCTTCGACGGGGTCACCTGTGCGAGCGCATCCCTGCCGCGGTTCGGCCGGCGGGGCCGGGACCCCGCGCCCGGCGGGGGCGGCTCTCCCGGGAGCTGCAGCGGGCGCTTCCCGCGCTCTCCCGCGGGGCTCCTCCGCAGAGCCCGGCGCTGCAGAGCCACGGCGGCGGCGCAGGCCGGGCCCGGCCGAACATGGCAGCGGTCCCCGCGGCAGCCCTTGCGTGAGCGATGCCGCGGCCCTCCTGAGCCTGCAGGCGGGCCTCGTGTTCGTCACGTACATGGATGTCTCTTCCGATCCGTATCTGCCCTACGATGGAGGGGGAGGAGACGGCATTCCGCTCCGGGAGTTGCATAAACGAGGTATGCCGGATTGGCGTTTGGGTTACTTGTTTGCATAGCTGTACGTGCGGGACCGCTGTCCGCGTTTGAAACAGGGACGTAAAGGCTTGCTAATTATCGAACTGCTTTGTTTCGCCTACCCGATCCCTTTTGTGGGAGGAGAATTCAGGAACTCGGTTCTGTCTGGTTCCTGTGTTGTCAGGGATTATTTTCTCTGCGGGCAGATCAGTCCTGCTTCACATCTCATCGCCCTGTGACTCCATCTTCGATATGTGGCAGGCTTGCCTTTCGCTCTCTCAGGTTTTTTTGTGTATGAATTTTTTTTTAATCAATAAAGCCATCTCGTGCAGAAAAAAAATCCCTCGAACAACTGTGTTTGTCTTTGACTACGACCAAATTAGCTAGAGTTACTAAATAGGATATTTACCTGCCTTCACTAAAATGAATAGGAACAGTGTTTGGCTGGCTTTGAAGTTTCCGTACCTGGTTTAAAGCCTTGACCGGTTGTTGCCGTCTTTGATATGCTGATGGTAAGCTCTGCAATGGTAATATGTCAGCTCAGCAAATATTGATGAACTCATAAGGAACTGGTACTTTAGGGTAGGTTCTTTACACTGTTGCTTGTAAGGAAGCAGATTTAGAAAGAAAAGTGTTATCAGTGTTCAGGGGGAAAAAATCCTCTCTTGGATTTACATTTTGTTTCTCACTGCAAATTTAAAGCAGAATGCATTCCGAAAAGATCTGGTTTTGTCCTGAGAAGTTGTAGTAGGAATAAAAGTTATACCTTCAAATTCTGAGGATATAAGTATGTTTCTTGTTTGGATTGGATAGTCACAATCTAGTGTTTAAAACAATAAATGTAGTGAATTCGTACTTTTGTTTAAATTGGGCAATCTAAAATTAGAAAGTTATCAACATTTATAGCTGATGGCGTAAGCATTAGAGAGGAAGGCTGAGAGGTAGGCTGAGAATAGAGAGATGATTTACATAAAATTATTTTTTTGTCTTCATGTAATTTATTAATTTTTATGTCCATGCAAACTCTTATTTCTGTGAATAATTTAGCTCATAATTTATTTTCATCTAACATTTTATTTGTTTTTTAGTAGTTGACATAGCAGGTTATTTGTTGTCTATGATTCTTGGAGTCTTTTTCAGCATATCTTAAGAACATCAACAAGTTCCAATACAGTTTATTTTAGACAAGCAAATTTTACATTGTCTAGCAAGTGCTAGATAGTTCTCTAAGTCAGATTTTAGAATTACTTGTGAGGAATTGAGGCAGGTGTTTTCTTAAAAGATTAGCAAAATGTGAATTTTGGATCTTATCAAGGCTGAATATAAATACCTGAAGGGAAGGTGCAAAGAAGGTGGAGACAGACACTTCTCAGTGGTGCCCAGTGACAGGACCAGAGGCAATGGGCACAGACTGCACGTGGGACTGTGCCCTCTGAACATCAGGAAACAGTTTTATACTGCGAGGTTGACTGAGCACTGTAACAGGTCACCTAGACAGATAGTGAAATTTCCTTCCTCAGAGATGTTCAAAAGCCATGTGGACATGGTCCTGGAAGACAACTCTAGGTGATCCTGCTTGAGTAGGGGGTTTGGACAAGATAACCTCCAGAGATCCCTTCCAACCTCAACTATGCCGTGAGTTTAGATTTGTAGGTATATTTAAAATATGAGAACTGCAAAACAGTCCTAACGTGACACTTTCAAACTCTGCAGTTATAGTTAGACATTGAAATGTGATCAGTTGTATATTCCTGGAAATTAACAGGTTTTAATTGATTTTTGCAATACAAAAAGTAGATATTTGCAGTGCGAAGTGGTGTCTTGCACACTGGAGTATTGCTATAAAACATAATGTTTGCAAATACTGTAATGAAAACTGTGGAGGATTCAGCTAGGTAGCTCCATTGTGGTGACACTGCTGGGGGCCAGCTAGACAATTCCCAGTTGTGACTTGTCTTTTATGCAGTTTCACTGAATTCTGTTAGGACTTGTGCTTCCTGTATTCTAATACTGTGTTTCAAAACAAACATTACTGGTGCTTCTTGGGCTTGCTCTAGTGAGTTTAGATTTAAAAAGCCCTGAACAACCAACAGCAAAATCTGAGTAGTGTCACTGTAATCTCTTGCAATTCTGAATTTTTCAAGTGCTTATCAAACCATGACAATATGTCTTTTTAGAAGATGACTCCAGACCAGTTTGTTCCAGTAGATGTGACCAAAATTTGTGAGTTTGTCCTGCTGGTTTAAGGTGTCACAGTAATCTGTTATTGTGATTCAGCTATTAAAATAAAGCTCAAAATGCTAGCAGACAATACCTGAAATTGAAGGTAATTGCTTGACGTTACTTTGTGTACTGCCAATATTTTTATTTTCCTCTCATGTAGGTAGATTTCACAGCATTGTGATAACAGGCTCAGAGAGCGTGGGTAAAGATATTCCAAGAAGCAGACTTAATTGTCAAGGAGTGGTGAATTTTTTCCCTTATTCACATACTGACAACTTGTATGTCCTGCAGAGTAATGTTCACATCATCCAAAATTGCTTTGTAACATCAAAGCATTTGTTGCACTAATTGACTGCAGTGGTTCACTCAAAGTAGCTGCACCTCAGCAATTATAACTTGTCTGTTTCAATCAGCAGGGGTCTTTGAGGTTTAATTAACGGCCTTCACTATTGTTCAGTGAGATGAAATACAAAGTATTATAATACGTTATTATTAAAGGCCTGATCCGTTAGCTTGCATTAAGAAGATTTTTTTCCCTGTGCAAGTACACTATGAAACATCAAATGGAAAGATTTAAAAATATGTATTTATTAATTGTGTGTATCTTTTATGTTGATTACTACTAATATCTCTTACCAAAAAAAAAAAAAAAGAGCTAAACACATATTATTGAATACTTCTTGCCAGGAGTTTGTTTGACTTGTGCTATCCTATGACTTCTTTTTATGTGATACTAAATGCATTGTTCCAGACCTACTTATCCTCCCTGACACACAAATAAAAATTCAGGAACACAGTTAACTTCTGCTCTCTTCTCTACTAAATAAGAGATAAGAATACTACATCTCAGAAAGGGTTTAAAAGTTCTGATTTAGGATTGCCTATATCCCAAGTAACTCGAATGTACATTTTTGTAAGAATTTTTCATATAACAAACAATATACTGCAAAATATGTTGTGTAAATAAATTATTTGTGTTGCCCTCAGATTTATTTTTGCATAATTTTTACTACCTTGACCCTTTTGAAAATTCAGAATGATCAGTATTTTGCTTGTCTTCCAACCATTCGCATACATGCTCATACTCTGATTCCCTTACCCCACCTCTCTTTTTATTATTCTTAAATAAGCATTCATTTTACCCCACTTTAAAAATTTGAAATCTGAGCAATAGCATGCATAGTGGCCAGACTACCAGATCCAGCAAGACTTGATCTTTAGTAAGCACAAGCTTTGTCAACTCCCAGTTACTTTATTTATACATATACATAAACATGTCTTAGATTTAAGAAATTGGAAGTCCTCAAGCAAAATTAATGAAATAATCTCTGATTGAGTCAATAGCCAGGAGATATGAAAATTATGTATATAAAGAACATGCCAAAGTTACTGATGACTTAGTTTTAGTAAACTTAATTTTTTTGGGAGAAAAATAAGTCACAATTTCGTTTATTGTGCACCAGTCACCAGCCGTGAAGGTGCAACTTCTCTTGCTTAGACAATACTAATACTAACATAGGGGGAAGCCTCTCAGCCACCTGGAGCCTCACCTGTTACTGTGAGCTGCGGGGCAGAGAATATTTAATAATATCCTAGAAAGACTTTGAGTCAGATGCATACCAAGCTAGTTCAGATATTCTTAAGTGATGAAACTTATACTTTGGTATATCAGGCTGCATTTCTGCTTAAGGGCCTCTTATGTTTAAGAATTAGTAATAAATCAAAAGTCAATACCAGTGTGACCTTTGAAATAAATGGGCATGAAAGTTGTGTACACACGCTCAGCGCTAGAACTTGATCCTGAAATTTTATTGGTTGCAGAGCAAGAGTTAAAAAAATATTTTTCTAGATTAATTACATGTTTACAACAGAAAATGTGATCAAGATTATATGATCATTCTCTAAGTTCTTTGAGGAAAAAACATAACATGGAAAAACTCAATATGATTATGCACTGTATTTCTGCTGTGCTTTGTTTTAAGGTTCCTTGTATAAAAGAGGGATAAGGACTTCTAATTATGAGTTTAGCATATTTGACTGTGGTGATTAACATTAAGTACCATCAGATGTAACTTCAGTTCATTTAGGTAGTTACAGGTTATCTGTTTGCATGTGCTGTATAACTGGTAAGGTTCTCTATGAAGCATGTTTCTCAATTTTGGAAATAATTTATGTATTTTTATTTGAGATATTAGAAAACTAATGAATGGACCAAGATTATGCCCTTCTTGGATCTGAATGTGGTCTGATTGGGATAACCGTATTAACAGAACTATTATTTTTGCTGCATCCTGTCTTTGCCCTCTAAAACAACATATAAATAAGTTGCTCTTATGTACGTGCAGCAGCAGCACTTAGGACTCTAATAATCTAAATTTCTAGTGTTCTGATTCTTATGGTCTTGGTCATTGCTAGATCATAGATAATTTTCCTTTTGTAATGTTTGCTTTATCTAACTTTTTATATTTTTATACCTTCTATTTTTCTCATCTCCTTCCTCATTATTCACCTTACATATAAGTCATAAATTTAGTAGTGGGAGGATCTCAATAACTTTACACTTGCATATCTGAAGTCCTTATTCATCACAGACATAATTAAATAAACACAGTCCATCTGCCTTTAAGACTACAAGAAAAGAAATATAACAGTAAATCCTTTTTTTTTTTTTGGTGCTGCATCATAGAAACAGAAATGTTTGTTTCACCTAAAGAGAAAAGAAAAGCTCAGGGTTTTGTTGTGTTTTTATTGGTTTTGTTTCCCCCTGTCCATTTGTGGTGGACACAAATCTTCAAAAGTCTTGGTTTAACTCAGAGGTGCTACTATTGAACTTTGATTTGACTGCTGCTTTTTAAAAGGTTATTTTTAAACCCATCTATTTGGGGGCAGATGAAATGGAGGGTATTACCATGCAGTACTTTGGTAAATAGTACAGCTTATCTTTGTTCTTCAAAACTTGTTCCATGTCTTCCTGTTTACCATTTATCAGATTTTTTTCCAGCTGATTTTTTTCAGTTTGTGTGTATATAGTTGTGTCAATTTTATATGATTATTTGATTGTAATGCAGACACCAGTTTCTGTTTGAAAGCCTTTGATGCAGTTAGAAGAGCTAACTGAAGAGACATGCTGAAAATTCATAGTTGCACACAAAGTGGAATGTATTACTTGCTTACAAAGACTTTAACATCATTAATCAACAACAGTAGTGAATTACACTGGCATTTTGTTCTGTGCTTCTGATTCTGAA
Organism: Toxostoma redivivum; assembly: GCA_013397375.1. NCBI lineage: Eukaryota > Metazoa > Chordata > Aves > Passeriformes > Mimidae > Toxostoma > Toxostoma redivivum. The sequence goes on from VXBI01010779.1 coordinate 473,188, forward strand.
ATTTAAAAATTGCTTCTAGCCAGGAAAAGGAAATAGTGCTTAATGACTCTTTTTGAGTGGTTACAGACAAATTTAAAAAAACTGATGATTGTTTATTGTCTTTTTAATTGAAAGCCTCATATTTTGAGGTCTGAATATGGAGACAGAAAGAAACTGAGGCACTAACACATACCTTGTGTATAGAAATCTTCTTTGTTACAAACGTAAGGGATCCTTACAGTGTGAGTTGTGCTCAGGGTGCTTCCCTGCCTCCACTCCCCTTGCCACCTAATACCCAAGGACATACGGGTGAAGCAAAGCCTTGGATTAGAATCTGGCCTCCGGAAAGCTACAGCCCCTGCTGATTTTAACACTCAGCAGATTTGGATGGTTATGTCAGGGGGAGCTTATTGCAGCCTTTACTGTAATCTGACTAGCTTCATTTTCACTCCAAGAGGTGCATTTATTTTTTTTTTTCCCTTCCTCCTTTCACACTGCTGGGAGTAGCCCAAAGGAGACACGTTTGCATTGCTGTCAGCCATAAGAGCAGTGGCTGAGGCGAATGCTGTGTACTTGTGCATTGTTTAAAAAAAGGGATGGGTGAGCAGCAGCAGCTATTCTTGCTGTAAGAGTCAGCAATTACATAGCTTGTAGAGAAATACCTTTGAGAAATTAGGTCCTGTTATTGCTCTGCCATTGAATACAGCATTGACATTGTTTATCTGTTGTTTTCACAACTCTGAAATGTTTCTAAACCTTTGGGAGTTTTGAGCTCTGTGAAATAGATGTTACTGTATAGTGTCTGGACATTAATATTTATAGTTTTGAGTTGTTTCCAGCAGAAAGTTATAATTAAAATCTAACAAGACCCCAAGGGTGCATTTATGTATTTCAGGATAACTAGTCTGACAGTTTGTTGGCTATGGAAGGGGGTGAGCTTGTTGTTCCTCATATATTCTCCCAGTTTTTGCCCTTATACTGGCTCTGTTTCTTCTCCAATAGCACAGAAACTTGATTCCAGTTCCATATAATGGCAGATTTTTTTGTTGTTGTTAGTTTTGTCTGCTTAGTTGCATTACCATGTTGGCTTGGTTTACTGTGCAGTCAGATCAAGGGTGACAGAGCTGGTCTGAGGGTGAGAGTGGGAGTGTGTGACCAAAAATGGCAGGAAGAAATAGGGGGAGCAAGTTCTACTCTTTGTGTGCCAGCAGTCAATTAGATCAGTTCAGTCTTACTGTGTAATTATGTCCCAAGAGGTATGTCTCATTTCTTAAAATGGAGTAAGGTAATATAGGCTCAGTTTGAGACAATGGTGTATTTTCTGATGTGCATTCAGAAGATGGATATCATGCTGTGTAGCATATAGAAGGCGTTCTTAAGCTTTATCGTAAGATTATGGTCCTTTGTTAACTCTGATAACTTGTTAATTTGTTAACTTCTTGAGAAGCCTGTTCTTGTCTCAGTTCTGTACTTTATTCTCTTGCGAGGGTGTAGCTGTGAGGATTTGTTCTCTAGGTGATACTGAGTAATTGTTCAGATAATCTACTTGGTGGATTACCACATAAAAATCTGTTGCGCATCATTTGACTGCCCAGGATGTAGCATTTGTCTTAAATCTTGATGTTTCTCTTATTATTTTTATGAGAACAGAAGGAACACAGCCTACAAGGAAAGAGTTGGAGAGGATTGTTGAACAGTTATGCATGAATCAGGAGCAGCATGCATGTTGTAAAACTCCTTCCTTGTGTGAAATAAATTAGCTGTGAACTTACCAGGTATTAAAAAAAAAAAAGAAAACACACTTTTCATCAGCTGCACATGTTCCAGGGTTACTTTCAAATTTGAAAGAAATCTCCTGAGTTGCAAAAAGACAAAGCAGTATGGGATTACTGCTGCAGTAGGTGAGGCAGCCTTTGAAAATACTGTGCATGACCTCAAGATAGCTGTGTGTGATCTACATAAATCAGCTTTCTGTCATGTTTATCGTAGTTCCAACATCAGTCAAGATTGAATACTGCTTGTATGAGGCACATCTATAAAATATGAAAAAAGAAATATTCCTTGCCTTAATGAGGGACAAAAGGCAGGGAGGAATCCTGATATATAAAGCAGATTCTGTGAGTGTAGCAAAATATTAGTGCTGTAATTTTTTTCCCTAGTGGTTCCATCAGGAGAAGCTAACTAGTCAGAGCAGGAGGTTGGATCAGTGTTGGGACTGAACAGCCATTGAGTTTAACTTGATGTTCAAAGAGAAATGCGGGAGAGCAGTACAGTAATGACTGTTCATTTTTTGTCAGACATAGTATCTTCTCAAGCAATTTTGGATTGTATTTTTTACATTCTCATTACAATTTCAAAAAGAAGAAAAAATCCTTCACTTCTGCAGACATAAAAGCTTTTTTATGGTGTTGGAATCCACTTTTCTTATTCTGGTTTCATTTGTGTATCATTTTTGTTTTTCCTGTGCTTCATTCTCATCAGGTGTCCCAAAGTACAGTGTTTTTCTGCTAACCTTAATGCTTGTTGCTGTTTTTCTTTAAACGTTGTGCAATATTTTTTTAACAACTTCAGTTGAAACAGTTCTTCAGCAACACCAGAGCTGATGGCTGAGAAAGGATTGTGCTCAAGGCTTGGAATTACACGCATGGAAAGATAACAAAAGTCAACTGCCTTTCTAGAAGGTAGTTCATTCAAGACTTATAGTTACTGAATCCCCCAAAAGAGTTTCCTTTTTTGCTCTTATTGCCATGTTGCTTTTATTGTATAGAAGCTTACTGTGCGTAAGCTTGCAGTCTGTGATTGCGGCAGCTCACAGCAGTTACGTGTTGAGATTCAAGACAGCCAGCACAGCTTCACCAAGGTTCATGCCTGACCACCCCAGTGGCCTTCTCTGACAGAGTGATTCCATCAGTGAAAAAGGGAAGGGTTACAGATACTGTTTATCTGGACTTCTGTAAAGCCTTTGACATGGTCCCTCACAACATCCTTCTTTCTAAACTGGACAGAGATGGATTTCATGAACAGGCCATTAGATGGATAAGAAATTGCTTGGATGGATGGACCCCCACATCCAGAGGGTAGGGGTCAATGGCTCAGAGTTTTGATGGAGATAAGTGACAAGTGGTGTCCGTCAAGGGTCTGTATTGAGACTGGTGTTACTTAATATCTTCATTAATGACATAGATTAAGGGATTCAGTGTGATTTTGCTTGGCAGATGTGTAGATGACACCAAGCTGAGTGGTGCTGTTGACACTCCTGAGGTATGGGATACTATCCAGAGGAACCTGGATAAGCTCCAGAAGTGAGCCTATGGGAATCTCATGAGGTTTAACAAGACCAAGTGGAAGGGGATGTTCATGGATGAGAAGCTGAACATGGCCTGGCCATGTGCACTTACAACCAGGAAAGCCGAATGTCTCCTAGGCTGCATCCAAAGCAGTTGGGCAGCAGGGCCAGGGAGGGGATTCTCCCCTCTGCCCCACTCTGGTGTGACTCCATCTGCAGTGCTGCATCCAGCTCTGGGTCACCAGCACAGGAAGGACACTGACCTGTTGGAGCAAGTGCAGCAGAGGGGACACCAAGATGATCACAGAGCTGGAGCACCTCTCCTATGGGGGAAGGCTGAAAGAACTGGGTTTGATGAGCCTGGAAAAGAGAAGGTTTTGAGGTGATCTAGTTGTTGCCTTCCAGTACCTGAAAGGAGCCTATAAGAAAGATGGAGAAAGACTGTTTACAAGGGTGCATAGTGACAGGACAAGGGGGAATGGCTTCAAACAGAGAGGAGGTTTAGATTAGCTACTGGAAGAAATTATTTACTGTGATGGTGGCACTGGAACAGGTCACACAGGTGGCACAGGTTGCCCTGATAAACTGTAGATGCCCCATACCTGAAAGTGTTCAGGACCAGGTTGGATGGGACTTTGAGCAACCCGTCTAGAGAAAGGTGTCCTTGCCCAAGAGCTAGATCATCTTTAAGGTCCCTCTCAGCCTAAACTATTCTGTAATTTTGCCTTATTTTTGCAAAGTGTGGAGAAACTGTTTGCTTTATAAGGATCCTTATGAGTTGTACTAAGCCTCTGAGAGGATCAGTATACTACTGTTTTCCTCTTTCTAATAACATGAGTTAATTTGGAATAGCAGTAATAATAAAAGTTCTGCTTCCACTTTTACTGTTAGATTCCAGTCTCATAAAAACTTAAGCAAACTCATGTGTAACAAAAAGGCTTTACTTTCTTTACAGCTCCAAAATGGCTTAGGGTATCCTCATATGAATATCAGAAGTGTTCCCTTATTGTAGCTAGAGGCTATGCATATACACTCTGTACACTAAGTGCTTGTGGTTTTTAAGACCAAAACTGCTTCTTTTTTGGCGAAAAGCATGCAGCCTGAGAAAGGCATCTTGAAACTTGAGGACTGGGGAAGAGGAAGGAAGAGGGAATACTTCTGAAGGTTTGCTAAGTGCTACAATTTATCTGTGTAATGATGATTTCCTGCCTGATGATTAGAATGTTATGATGAAATATTTGTATTCTGGAAAGGGTTTTAACATTGCATTGAAAATACATTTAATGACACTTTGGAACTGGGAGTAAAAAGTGAGAATTTGTGTGTTTATGCTGATGAGAATCATTATCTTCATAGCTGGAAGGAGCATCTTGCTGTGTGAAAAGCTAGAGAAGGAAGGGTAGAAAGGGAAGCAAAAGCTTGGAAAAGTGTTGAGTATTAGTAAATGTATATTTCTCTAAAATCTCCTTTAGAATATTTGCTTACTACATAGATCATAATACTGACAGAAGAATGTCATCTCAGACTTCTTGTATCTTAGATACAGAGCGTCAGACTTTATAGAATTGTCCTCTTCTTGGTCCCCTAAGGATGCCTTTCTACCACACTCACTGCTGCCTATTTTCTTACTTGGTAGAAGATTACAGCTATTCAGCTATTGCATCAGGCACTCACGGTAGCTCTGTATTCAACAAAACCTCCTCTTCCTATCTTCTTGTGTCTCTTCTCCATCATACAATAATCACTTACATTCCAGTATTTGGTGTGCTGGCAACTGTTGGCAAAGTAGGAACCTGACATAGTTTCAATAGGATTTTTAATGTCTCTAGACAATGACCATCCTTTGTAGTCTACTCCAAGTTCTCCTATGGGTCAGGTGCAATTAATATAGTGCCATCTCTGATGATGGCATCTCTTATAATCCCCTGGAGGGAATTCTAATTTAGCACCTTATGATATGCATAAAATAATCTGTTAATGTTTGTGATACATTTATAACTCTCAACTTTCCTTTGCCTTCTGTGGCATAGGATTGCATTGTAATTTGATATTGCTTCATATATAGCAGGGCATAAAACCAACTCCTCCAGAGCAAAGACAAGCTTTTGCCCAACCCTACTCACTTGTGTTCAGGAAGCTGTGTGATCACATTGTAACTTTGTAGGAGATTAATAATTAAGCTATGGGTGAGGTTAATTTACGTCCCCTTGCTTTGCAAAAGGAAGCTGATTTAAAGTAAAAATAATATTTTAATAATGTATTCTGTTACTGTCTTCATTTTGAGAGCTAAACTATTTATTACACTGTGAATTTTGTTATTATCTCTTCCACAAGATCACCGAGCCAGACATGTATCTTAGACTTCTAGTTGGGAGAATTGGAAATTGCAGGAGAATTGAATCCCTTTTCCTAAAGCAAGGTTTTCACAATCACCTCTATTAGCAAATCTGATTTAAATTGTTGTTGTTAGCCTTTTATTAATGGATGCGTAGGTAATGATTCTTTACGTCTTCCTTAAGAGAGACTAGCAGCAGCTTTGGGAAGAGATTTACAGGGCTTAACTATGGGAAATAGATGAGGGGGAATTTAGTATGGCAAAGACTGGGGAAAAAAGTATTAAGCTAAAGATGGCAGCTAGGCTCACATAAGAGAATGATATTGGTGTTATTGGGGAGGTGTTTGCTACATTTGCATTGTCTTTTGTACTTTTCTTTTAATTTTTTAGAATTTGTAATGAAAGTTATTTGTGTATCTTGAAAATTATAGATTGCATTTTGTCTTAATATGAATTTTGTATTATTTTCTTGTTTTTTCACCACTAAGAAAATGTTTGAATAAACAATGTGTTATATAGTAGGCATCAACATGACCTCTTAAGCCATAGGTAACTGAGGCACCACTTTGGTCAGAGTGTAATGTCAGGTGTCACAATGCTTCTTCTAGATCTTAGAATTCACATTTGTAAAGGGAAAAGGCACATTTTACTTATGTATAAATGTAATTGTGAGTTGTGAGGGCTTGGGCTGGTGAACTCAGCATTTGTAGCATTTGGAAGTTTACAAGTAGGTCCTTTGACAGGCGTTTTGTTTGTTAGTTTTGGTTTTTTGGTTAGTTGGAAATTCCTACTGACAATACCAAGAAGCTCAATTAAAGAAGCCTGGAATAAAAAAAAGAAAAACCAACAAAAAAAACCCTCCAGCTTAAAAAAACCCCCACCTGTCTAAACATCCTAGTATCAGTCTAGTGTAATGAGTTCTGGTGTCTGTATGAACTGATAGAAATCTTGGTCAACTTGAGCCTACATCTTTATGAATAGAGATTACTGTGGTGTGCTGTATACTGTTGGGTAAATTATTTTGTCCTTAGTCAAACAAGTGAGAACTAAGAAAAAAAAAGCCAATATATTACAGAATTTATGACATTTGAAAGCTTAGAAAAGGTAAAACTTTCTTTTATCACTTTTGAAAATGGAAAAATTCTCAATATTCCTCTTGCTCTTCTTACTCTGATCAGTGCAGTAAATATTTGTGGGGCTGTTGCTCTGCAAGCTGTTTGTGAAGAAACTAGCTAGTGATGACAAATTAGCAGGAGATATTTTCTTTATACAGTATTTCCCGTTTTTCATGACTGAGCACTGTTCTGTGATGCACCTGAAAAAATCAATAAAAACAAAATACGAGTATTTGTTTGGCTTTTTGTTGCTTTTTAGCTGCAGTTATAATCTGTGTAGGAGAGATTGGTAATCAATAGAATGTATATTTAGAAATAACTGGTAACATAGGTAGGTACTGTGAACTTTCTAGCTAATCATCCTTACTTTGTTTCTGTACAAACAGATTTTCCTCTGCAGTTCATAAACTGAAACAAACTTCAAGTTAAATGTGTATCAAAGCTGCTCTCTTTTTCCACTTTCTTCTATTAAAGTTTTTCTAGAGTCTGTAGACAAAACAGGACAATAATTTGACTAGGACATTCCTATTTAAGCAATGGAAACACAAAGTCACTAATACCCAAATTTAACTTACAGCTGAACGGCAGTAAAAAGGAGTGGCATGCAACATGAAGAGACCTAAATGACAATACAATATGCATATTATGGAAAGTGTCTGAATTAGTTGTTCAGAAATTTTTGTGCTATGAGCATAGTTTGAATACTTCACTTATTCCAGAATTAATTGATTCCTGTGTTTCTCTGCTGCAGGAACTCATTATACAATGACAAATGGAGGAAATATCAACAGTTCAACACATTTACTGGACCTTTTGGATGAGCCAATTCCTGGAGTAGGAACATACGATGACTTCCATACCATTGACTGGGTTCGAGAGAAGTGCAAAGACAGAGAAAGGCATAGACGGGTACTTGAGATAAATAACAGTACTTTTTTGGTTGGATGTTGGAGTTAAGGTCTGATTTAGTAACACATACAAATATATGTCCTTTACGTTTGTACATAGTTACTTACATCAGCTAAAACTACTTGACTACTATTTAAAGAGCACTGCAGGTTGGATACCTGCAGTCTTGCAGCATTATTTTAACTTGGAAAGGAAGCAGTAATTTAGTAGAGTGGGAATAGGTTCCTGTTGCCCAAATACCATTTTTAAAGTACTGCATTTTTTACATGCTAGTATATTTAAGGCTATTTTCCAGCGTAGATGTATTTGTAATAGTACAATAGTGGTTTTGGTGGTACTTGTACAGAACAGCAAAGTGTGATGTATATTGCTTTTACACTGACAGAAGTGTGTCTGTGCCACTGCAGCTAAGTGCACAGAGTAAATAAGGAAAAAAAAGAATAGCAATTTTTTCAGTACAATAACTTCAGATGCCATTACTAATAGTTCTCTAGAAGTACTATAGGGTAGTTTTTCAATTTTTTATTTTATTTTACTTCTATGTGTTTTTTAGTCTAAAGATAAAGACGTTTTTATTTGAAGTAGAAGTTTTGGAATTTGAATCATACAAAATGGCTTATTATAGTATGCTAATAGTTTAATTGAGGTTCAAAAAATATTTAATCTATAGGAGGGAAATAGTGTTACAATTCACATTTTGTGTGTGTCATAGAAATTATTAAATTATCCTAATAATGTATTTCCTGGATTTTAGTTCTTTAAATTAAGCAAATATATGTTTCTTGGTCAGTTGCTTGATGTCTGAATAATTAAGCGGATTTATCTATGTGAAGCACTAAATACAACCAGAACACTTGTGGTTTCAAGAGAGGGTTTATTTGCTTGCAGCTTGCATCATACAATTTGCATGTCATACTAAGCAAGGAAAAAAAATTGACATTACAGAAATACATACAACTCTACATACTGATTTCTCTTTGCAGATTAACAGCAAGAAGAAAGAATCAGCATGGGAGATGACAAAAAGTTTGTACGATGCATGGTCAGGATGGTTGGTAGTTACATTAACTGGTTTGGCATCAGGTAAATGAAAACACAAAGGATTCTTTTCTTATATTTGTCAACAAGTATAGTTATTGTATTTTTCCTTTGTTCTCCACCAACCCAGCTTAACAGCTGGTTCAGTCTACTACAACAGTTCCATAAGGGGAGAAAAAAGTTGACTGTCTTGATTTACAGGCTTCACCATTTTGAGGCGAGGGTTTACTGATCAAATGGGAACCAAAATCCTCACTGAATTTAGAGAGAGTTTCTAAAGTGTTTTTGAACTTCTGCCTACTAAAATATCAATGTTCTTTAATCCTGTGATTGAGATTTGTGTTTTCCCTTTCTGTAAAATTTTGGGTTTTATCTGTAGGATTTCTTGTGACAGTGTTGAAGTAGCTCTGGTATATATGTAGTTTTGGTATGCACACTTCCTTGTAAAGCACAAGTTTTTGGATTAGTGAATCCTAGCTATATGTTTATGTCATACCTTTACAGAGGTTCTTCCACAGAATATATTGACTTTAATGGGTACAGTTTGTTGACCTATAGTTCAATTCTCTCTTTTCTTCTTATCATATTGTAGAATGAATTTTACAACTAAAAGCATCCAATAGTTTGTGGCCCAGATGTCAGGCAGTGCTGCTGCTTTTTCTGTTAGTATTGTTTGAAGGAAAGAAGGAAAGGTCACAAACTCCGTGCCTAATTTTTTTAAAAAAAAGTATTTCAAGCAGACATTTTAGATTAAATGTTAGGAAAATTAGTTGTGGAGTAAGGCTATGCCTGTTAAAAAGCATGGTAACAGTATACTTTTTTTTTTTAATTACTGCTTAGGTATATATATATACATAATCACTTTCACAAATCACATATAAATTAATATATATGCAAAGCTTGTTGCATGTTTATATACTTCTGGATGCACAAACCAGGAGTGTATAATTACTGGCAATGGTTTCTGATCATTTCAGTGGGAACATGCAGTGTAGTGTTTTCAACCTCCTAAGCTGCTGTTTATTAAAATTCCTTTATTCTGTTTCTGAGCAACAAAGTTAGCAAATTCTGGTTTTGAACACTGGTAGGTTTTTCAGTCTCAGATGCCTTCTCTTGTATGTCTAGTGGATCTTAAATAGTGCAACCTTGAGTTCAGTCACAAGGAGATCTTAATTTGGTTGAAAGTCTGTTCTACTGCTTTTGACTTGCCAGCACATGGGCTAGAATCCTTTTCCAACTTTTAGACAGGTGAATCCCATCTCTTTCCAGCAGGCTTGGTGCCATATAAACTGCTCCATCATAAGAAAGTAACAGTTCTCTTTTTATTCTTAACTCCTTGGTTTCAGTGGACTGGCGGAGAACTGTATAGGGGGAAAAAAAAAAAGCAAGGAAAAAAAGTCTCATTAAACTTGGGAATATACAAAGTACTTAATTCTTCAGCAAATATTTGCCTTACCATAATGAAAACAGGATATAATCCTGGAAATCAGTAGTATGTGAAATGTCTGTTTAATCAAGTTTTCTGTAATCACAATTTATATCAGTTGATACAAGCACATTCCTTCGTTTCAGCTGTGTGTGTTATTTCTGTTTACCAGAACATTAATACAAAACTCTTTCTACAACAGGGGCATTGGCAGGATTAATTGACATAGCTGCTGACTGGATGACTGACTTAAAGGAAGGCATTTGCCTTAGTGCTTTGTGGTTTAACCATGAGCAGTGTTGTTGGGGTTCAAATGAGACGACATTTGAAGAGAGAGATAAGTGTCCACAGTGGAAAACATGGGCAGAACTAATAATTGGGCAAGCAGAAGTGAGTATTCTTTGATGGTCTTGTTCAACAGCTTGGCTGAATAGGGAAAAGAAAATAATGGTTTTAAGGTTAGGATTCTAAACAAGAATTTGCATTGTACTGTCTGTGCCGTTTTCCAGCATTTGAATTGATTAGTAGATTATAGTGTAATAAATGTATATTTAATGAGCTGCAATGGGTCTTGGAGTATTGCAAATGTAAAGAAGTTATGAGTTATTCTCTATATGAGCATATAGAACTGTTAATATGAGAATTTCTATTTTTTACCATAGCTGAATGTAAATTAAATCCGTTTATGGTGTTCTCTGATAACTAAGAATAGATTTGTTTTATTTTTTCAACACATTTTTTTTAAATAAGGAAGATTTACTCAATATTCACTAGATTTTGGCAGCTATTAGCTGTTAAAAATATACCTGTTCTATGTTTATTTTTTCTTTTTAAGATGAAATGTTAGAACACTTTCTACCTTTTGTAACCCTGTCTGTGCTAATGTGCAGGTGTCATGACTTTATTTCAAACAAAACTCTCTCTCTTAGCAATAATTATTGTGCCTCAAAATGTGTGTATAAATGTACTTGTAGCAAGAGCACTTCTGGATTATTTTAAGTAGCGATTTTGCTCTTATGTCAAATCTGTTTTCTTTTTGTTTTTGCTTTTAGGGCCCAGGTTCATACATAATGAACTACATAATGTACATTTTCTGGGCATTGAGCTTTGCCTTCTTAGCAGTTTCCCTGGTGAAGGTATTTGCTCCTTACGCCTGTGGCTCAGGGATACCTGAGGTGAGTTCTAACTAATATATATATATATATATTATAGATGTTTCAGATTAATGTGTAGATTACTGCTGCTTTAGTGGGCCGGGGGAAGGCAGGAGGAAGCACCCTGTGCCTTAGAAGAAATATATTAATACAAGCACTCAAATTGAAAACAAGTAGATGTGCTAATTGTTTCTGAGAAAATACCCCAAATTTAAAAGAGTCTTCTAGGTTATTAGATTTTACTTGTGTCAGGACTTTTTAAGGAAGCATTTGGATTAGTATACTTCTAAGGAATGATTTCCAAACCTCCACTAATCCACACCCTCCCTGTGGTGGTAAGAGAGCAGTAATTCATTGACACAATATGGGTTGTTTGATAGAGCAATCAATCTTTTGTTGCAATGACTTTAGTTGCTTTAATTAGCACAAACGAATGGACAGTCACAATGTGAAATCTGTAATATCCTCAAAAACTCATTGTTTACAATTGCTGTCTGCTACTATCCACAGAATGGGAGAGAAAAATCCAAAGTCAAATAAATCCTTGTCAGTCTCATTTCTTCAGCTTTTTTGTAAATATTTTTTTTTATCTGCCTCTATTTAAGCCTGGAGTAGTTCTGTGCCATTATTCCAGAAGAAATTTCATGTTAAATTGGTTTTCGAATCTTGCTATCTTTACTTGCTAGACACAGCTGCCCAGTGTTTCATGTACATCCTATTTATAGACATATTGTCCTATGATAGCTGTATATTATTTACTCTATCTGGGCATATTTTTCAGGCTGATAATACAGCATTGTTAAGCACAGTAATACCTTTGGCAAGTGGCACGTTTTTCTGCTGGAGATAGGCTGATCTTTTCCATCTTTATGTCAAGAAATCTAATGTTAATTTTTATGTTGTGATGGTAAAACATGAGAAGAAAACAGGAGTGATACTGGTGCAAGTTGAGATATTGCTACAATAGATGACCTTGAGTATAACTTTTGCAGGTTTATTTGGAAATAAACATGGGAAATTTTCTGTCTTTTGCTCAGTAATTTACATCATAAACTAATGAATCCAGTCTTAGAAGCTGCTGCGGGTTAATTTTCTACTAAATGTAATTGATAATGTAGTTTTATGTTATTATGTGTTTTAGAGTAAGTTGCAAATGGAAATCTTCTGGCAAGCAGATAGACTCAGTGTGGCAGTCTGAATGATACATGTTTTAAACTGTGAAAAAGTCATTTGAAAAAGCTGGCTTTTGAAGTTCTGCAGCTAAAATTAAAGGATGAATTATTTACTGAAAATTAAAGAATGCAGTGACAGATACAGTTTTTTATTTCTTCCAGATAAAAACTATTTTGAGCGGCTTCATCATCAGAGGTTACTTGGGGAAGTGGACTTTGATGATAAAAACAATTACTTTAGTCTTGGCTGTTGCATCAGGTTTGAGTTTAGGAAAAGAGGGTCCTTTGGTACATGTTGCCTGCTGCTGTGGGAATATTTTTTCCTACCTCTTTCCAAAATACAGTACAAATGAAGCTAAAAAAAGAGAGGTAAGTTCTTGAAAAAGCATTTCTAGTATATATTGAATTTTGGTTCATTTACACTGATTTGTTTAAAAGATGATATTTATTCTCTTGGGCAATGTTTAGTGATTATCAGTAGTTATTTATTATGTTAAAACGATGTATTATCTGCAGCATTCTCACAGGTGAATAATTTCCATGGCGGAGTCAATTTGTATTTCTTCCACCTCAGAGACCATTGATTTTATTTAAACTTTTTCTGTGCTTCTCTCTACATTTTAGTAACTGATGAGTGTCTTCAACTGTGAGGACAGCAGAGTACTCTGAACCTGTGAACTAAGTGATCCTGGTGACAGCAGTGTTTTCTGCCCTCTTTCAGTTCACTGTTGTTAATGAGAGTGTGGTGGGTTAGACTTGGTATCAGCCAAGCAGTTCTCTCACCCCTCTGTTGGCAGGACAGCAGAGAGAGTGAGATGAAAAGCTCAGAGGTCAAGATGAGGACTGGGAGATTCCTCACCAGTTCTCACTGCAGGCCAAACAGACTAGACTTGAGGAAAGTTACTTGACTGCCACTGGTAGAGTAGTGAGAAATGAATACAAAACAAAACAAAACAAAATGAAAACAAAACAAAAAAAAGAGGTAAATGTACCTTGCCCCTTCTTGAAAGGCTCAGCTTCGCTGGGAGCTCTTCTATCCCAAAGTGGCGCAAGGGGATACTTTCGTCTCTGCTGCTCCTTCCTCTAGATACTTTCTCTACTCCAATGTGAGGCCCTACCCGTAGGAGACAGTCCATCACAAGTATCTTCCTTTCCACAGGGTACAGCCATTCAGGATTGCCCCAGCCTGGGTCATCCACAGGCTGCAGTGCTTGCAAGAAGCCTGCTTCTGCTTGGGCTCCTTTTCACAGGCCATGGCTTTTGCCAGAAGCTTTTTTTCTAGGAGCTTGCTCTGGTGTGGGCTGCTGGGTAAAGATCTGCTCTGCCATGGTCCTCCATGGGTTGCAGGGAATCAACCTGTGTCATCGTGGGCTTTGCCATGAGCTGCAGGGAAATCTCTGCTCCAGCCCCCTTCTCTCCAAACTAGTTCTCAGACCCTCTTTCCAGCCCTGTCACCAGCTTTGTTTCTGTCCTCTGGGTGCAACCAAGGACTTTGACATTCTTGATGTGTGGGGCCCGGAACTGCACAGAGCACTCAGGGTGAGGCCCCCCAAAGCTGAATGCAGCAGGACAGTCACCTCTGTTGTCTGCTTGTGCTGTGCTTGATGCACCCCGGGATAGGGTTTTGCCCTCTGGGTTCCAGGGCACACCCTGCTGACCCACACTGAGCTGCTGATGACCAGAACCCCTAGATCCCTTTTGGCAGAGTTGCTCTCCAGCCACTTCTCTCTCAATTTAGACTTGGGTCTGGTGTTACTTCATCCTAGGTGTGCAGCATTTGGACTCATTAGATTTTGTCCCATTAATCATTGCTTGGGGCCTCAAGTCTACCTAGATTCTTCTGCAAGGCCTCCTGTCCCTCAAGAGAGTTGATGGCAGTTGGGTATCAGCAAACTGAGCTTATAGCTATACTGAGATTCTGTTGGTCGTTTACAACATAGACTGCAACAAACCCTCTCACCTTTATTCTGTTCCAGGTGTTGTCAGCTGCCTCAGCAGCAGGAGTTTCTGTAGCCTTTGGTGCCCCAATTGGTGGAGTCCTTTTCAGTCTGGAGGAGGTATGTCAAGAGATGGCACTGAAGAATAAATATTTTAGAAAATCTCTCTTAGTTTAAATAATCTCACATTCCTTTAAACTATGGAGTCTCTCCTAAGAAGGAAATTACTTTTGGACCCATATTTCAAAGAGTCTTGTTACCAGCAAAGTCCTAAAGATATTTTTTTCTTTTTTTTTTAATGAATGTCAGCTTTACTTTGTTCTTAATTATTTTATTCTGGAAAAGGGCTGAGTCTGTTAATAATTACAGTTTACATAGAGATAGAGACAAAGCAGCTTTTCAGTCAAGAAGTTAATTCTGAAAAAAAAAAGAAATAGGGCTCTAAATTTTTGAAAAAGTCTTTAGAAACTTATTGGACAGTTTTGTAAAGCAAGTTGTTAAACATTACTTAAGGCTTCAGACCCTAAACACAATTAAATATGATAATTATTGAAAGGGCAAATATACTATAAAATTTACCCCAAAGCAAGCAAATTCTCTTCTCATAAAAAATGCTTTATGCTATATTAGTTTTAATTGTAATTTTCAAAATACATAAGAATGTTATTTCTATCATGGGCATTTTTAAAGACCCTAAAAAACCCTAAAAATCTTTGAATTGAAAAGTAGGGAAAATATTCTTTTATGTATAATTTTGTTATATTCTTAGGGGATTTTGAGGAATACCCCTGTTGCCAGAAATATGCAGAAGAAAACTGTCTTGCAATTCAAATCAGGCTGTGTGGGGCTTAAGAATTAAATTGTATGTTCTGTTTTGAGGCCTTTTAAATTATTTTTGTTAATCATACTTCTTAAAAATAACAGGTCTGTGAGAAACTTTTCAATATAGATTGAAAGGAGAAGAAAATAATAGGAGGAAATCTGAGAGTGCATGATCTCGTTCTCATGAAGGCTAATAAGAGACACAAAGCAGAGCAGCTTCTAAACATAATTTGCAGTGCATTATTTCCTAAGAGCCTTAAAACAGCAGGTTTCAACATTGCTGTAGTATTGTCTTTAAATCTGAGTTGTTGAGCTTTTTAAAAAAGTAGAATCTGCTGGAGTGCCAGTGCTCCAAGTGATAGGAAGTTTTTTTTTAGTTTTTTTTCATATAATGTGAGCAACAGTGTTCTAACAAATCATTAACTTGTCTTTCCAGGTTTTTAATTGAATCACTAATAATTCTGTTGTATTGTCTTTTGCAGGTCAGTTACTATTTCCCACTGAAAACTTTATGGAGATCATTTTTCGCTGCTTTAGTAGCTGCATTTGTTTTAAGGTCCATCAATCCTTTTGGTAATAGCCGCCTAGTTCTTTTTTATGTGGAATATCACACTCCTTGGTACCTTTTTGAACTGCTTCCTTTTATTCTTCTGGGAGTATTTGGTGGGCTCTGGGGAGCATTTTTCATCCGAGCAAATATTGCATGGTGTCGTCGACGCAAATCTACAAAATTTGGGAAGTATCCTGTCCTGGAGGTTATTATTGTTGCAGCAATAACAGCTGTGATTGCATTTCCTAATCCATATACAAGACTAAACACCAGTGAGCTTATTAAGGAGCTCTTCACAGACTGTGGGCCATTAGAATCCTCCTCGCTCTGTGACTACAGAAATGATATGAATGCAAGCAAAATTGTAGATGATATTCCTGACCGTCCAGCAGGCACTGGAGTCTATTCAGCTATATGGCAGTTGTGTTTAGCACTCATATTTAAAATAATCATGACAGTCTTCACTTTTGGTATCAAGGTAAGTGGGAATGCAGTAGCTCTTTTACTCACTGTGATCATTTAATTGTTGCCTTTCTCATTTCCAATCTCTCAAAGCTAGAAGCTTTGTTTATTTTTTTTCATATTATTTCTTTTTTTAAAAGGTATTTCTACTTTTGGTTAATAAGCAAGTCTTGTAGCAAACAGTATTAACTTTAACTAAATTCAGAATAGCCCTTTGTTTAGCTGAATAGAAATGCTCTAAATGCAGTAGGGAGCAGTAACTGTGTGGACGGATGGATGGATGTCTGTTTGTATGGGCCTGATTTAGCAATAAGGGATGTTTCTAAAATTTCCCAAGTTCAGCATAACCACTCAGGTTCCCAAGTCTGTTACTTGGAAGAAGAATAGACTGTACCCTTTACACTACTTGTTGGTGGTGATTCTTATATCCACTCTCCTCATTGTTCACATAAGTGTAAACACTACAAATGTTAAAAGGAGACAATGATGATTTCTTTTGCTGTATTTTCCAGTTTTGCATGTTGTGATGAGAAAGTGGGCTTTGTTCGTGTGACTGTAATGGAAATTTCTTCTCCATTACAAGCAGCATAATTTTTGTTTTTCCCAGTTGTTTCATAGATGTGTTTTGGAGGTGGCTTCAGCTTCTCCCCAGTCTTTGGCAGTTTTCTGAATGATGATATATAACTGTCATGCCTTCATAATTTTCTGTCTTGTCAGACTCCCTTCATAGTTTTTTACAACCATGTCATTATCATATGTGTCTTAATGCAAACTTCCTGTAGAGTATTCACTAAGCGAGATTAGTGTTTAAGTTAGTCTTAACTTTTCAGTTTAAGTTGCTGTTCCATGTTACAACATGCATAAGAAAACACTTCTTTTCTGTGAGGGTATTTGATCATTGGAATATACTGTGCCGAGAACATCCTTGGAAATACTCATATCTTGGCTGGTGGCAAGCCTGAGCAACCTGCTGTAGGTGACCCTGCTTGAGCAGGGGTAGACTGTGGGGCAGTCATCTTCAACCTCGACTATTCTGTAACTGATACAACAATAACATCATGTTGTGTTTCTTATGTTTCGATATTTTAGAAGGTGTTGCAGGTTGTTATTTGAAGTTATGTTCTATATGATGGTGAGTAAGAGGAATGTTAGAGTGTGTATTTTAAATGCTAATCTTCCTTAGGTCTGTAATTCAGACCAGTTCTGCAATCTGATTGCTTCAACCTGTTGTTTTAGTTTTGTATTCACTTACTGGGTCTTATTTATATCTAGGACATTATTTTACCATTCGTGTGTTCATGTGCATCTGGCTCTTTTGCGTGAGGTTGTTACCACAAGGTCACACTGCACGTTAGAATTCACTGGTTTACAGAATGGGAGAGCTTATACTTCATTTGGGTTTGGTTCATTTTCTCAGAACTTCAGCATGGTGGAAATATTTTTGTGAAGTTGTGAGAATATTTTTATTACTTTGCCAATAGGCAAGGAGTCATGCTGCTGTCACTGATGGAACTGTGCTGCATGAATTTCTTGGAAGCTTTAAAGCATGTAGTTGGTTAGAATGTCAGCCAGGATCTGGAGAAGAGGATGTTACTTTAATGATATTTATTTGCTTTAGGCTTTAGCTCTAAGAAGCAAATCAAAATAGAAGAAAAAAAAAAGAAATAATATTACATTGTCATTTAAATAACTTTAAAGGATCCTCTGGGCTCTCCAGGTCTGTTCCTGGAGCTGTAACCATCTGCAAACACACAGCTTCCCCACAGGAACTGTTTTCCTGTGAGGTGAGTAAAGCTACCCAGCTGCTGCCAGGGGCAAAGTCATTCCTACTGCTATTACTGCTGTGGACATGCATTACCAGGAGGCTGATATGGCAAGGGTTTGGCTTTTTGTTTGTTTGTTTGTTTTGGTTGGTTTTTATTTTTCTTCCATGCTTTTGTACCTATACTGTAGTGCTTATTATTGGTAGACTCGTTACTGTGTCTAAATGCTGATCAACAGGTGGGAAGGAATTACAGTTTCGCCTCAGAACATGACTGATTGTCTTGGTTTGAAAGACAGGTGTCTGCCAAGAAAGGCTGGAGCCTCTTTTTAAAATGGAGAATGTAAATGCCCTCCCTCCAAATTATTATAATTTTGAAATTAAGAGGACTGTCAGGCCAAGATATGGGAATAAGAATAACAGTTCTTTACTAGGAAAATTGAAATAGAAATACTGAGTATTACAGAGAACAAACCCAGAAAAAACACTGACAGAGTCAGAATACAGCCTGACACCCCATCAATCAGGGTGTTGGTAGCAGTCCAATTAAACGGTGGCTGCAGTCATCCTGGAGTGACAGATGTTGTTCTGTTGAAGCAGTGGTCCTGTAGAAGGTTTTCCTCCAAAGATCCAGTGATGATGTGGAAAGGTCCAGTTTTTCCTCTGGAATCCAGTGGAAAAAGCTGCCTTGGTGTTCTAAGTCTCAGTTTTTATCTAGGTAGGAAAGGCTTGGCTCCTCCCCCTGGCTGGAGCATCTCCCAATGGATGATATAATTTTATCAGTCATGCAGTGGGACTCAATGGCCCATTAACAGACGATATCTTCCTGGGGGAAGGATGGGTTGTGGAAAAGATAAAGATGACTGCCCCACCTGATTTTAACAGATGGCCCATTAGCAGACAGTATCTCTCACAGAGATAAGGATCACTGCCCCACCTATTTTCAACAGACTTTTGGTCACATCCTGTATTGCAAGCTAAGACACTGGTACACAGCTGCACTACCAAAGTGGAAAGTTGTACACATATCCTAATCCTTGCTTCTTCTAAAGATGACATATGTGACACACAACAAATCTTTTCCTCTGGAGTGTAATTTGAGCCCCAGAGAAGAAAGTTGAGAAGAGGAAAAGCTTAGCTGTTTTCCTTTGCTATTTCTCTGGGATGATTCCTCTCCCCTTTGTGATTTGTGATTCACGGGCTTATGTGAACAAATGGATCTGTAAAATCATAATTACTGTTAGATTTGTAACCATTATCCATATACAATGGAAAGAAGAGAAGGAGCTAGGGTATAAAAAGTTATATTATCAAAGGAACAGAAACAATTTGTATGCAATTTCCATGTGGAGACTGAATTTCTGTGGCATACTTCTAGTGCAGTAGGATCTGAGGCAGTTTTGAAAGTTTATTAAGTTACTTTTATATTGGAAATATGGGATTTTTTCAGGGTACTGTTCACCAAGAAAGAATTTCACTCAGGAAAAAAATTTGATGTTAGCAGTTAGGGAGGGGATTAGATGCCTAATTAATTGTGGGAAATAACAGCAGTGATATAAAAGTGCAATTTGAATACTAGACTAAAATTATAGCATTGAATATTACCTCTATAAACACTGAAATATTAGGTAATTCAGTATAGGAATTAAGGATTATTAAACCTTTTCTCAAAACCCATGCTGCTGACTGCCTAACACAAAGTTTGTTTTTCCTTGGTTTGTTGGTTAGAAATCATCTTTGCAACCACAAATATAAACAAAATATAAAGTAATAGTAATTATAAGCTCTGTTTGCTTTTCCTTGGTTTGTTGTTAGAAATCTTTGTAACCATAAATACAGACAAAATATAATAATACTAATGACAGTAACAATCCTGAAATACATTTACGCACCAGCTATTGAATACCACAGCAGATATCTATAGTTTGGAATTCTACAATACTTAAATTTCACACCTGTACAGTACAAGAAAAATTACATGATGTGTCTTGTTACAGCAGGAATGCAATATTTAATTATGTTATTTCAACAAGATAGGATGAGGTCCATTTAGACAAAGTAAAAATTCTACTCCTTTTTTGTAGTCACATCTGTACCTCTGTCATAGTATAAAATATTTTGATGGTAACAACTGCTGTGAGGAGAAGCAGCAGACGCTTACAGTTTAATGAGACATTTAGGTACCAGTATGTTTTGTGGAAAGATTAGCTTCGTAAGGAGAAAAAAAGATACACAACAGTTTCTTTATATGAAAATGCTGATAAAAGCAAGTTTGCTATAGTATTTTACTAAGCCATGATTGTGTGACAAGGCTTTAGTTAGAAGTAGGAAAACATTTTAAGTAGCTAAAATGACAGTAGGAGCTTTTTTTTGTTTAACCTATTTCATTACCTACTTTTTGCAGTGGGGATTAACTTGCCTTTTTCTCTCTTAGTGTGTTTAGCATTCTACATACACCAATTTCTATAGAAACAGCAATAATAGTACAAAGCCTCTTTTAATAATCACCTGTTTAGTTAATTTATAGCAGTTTCAGGAAGCAGTTTAGGAAGGCAGTCAGTCCAGTTAAGTAAGTGAATGCTGACTCTGAGGAACATGAAGGTATAAGGGAGACAGGAAATGATAAGGAACACTTTTCAGTATGACTAGCACAGCTCACACTGGACATGCACATAGTAGAGAATTGTGCTATTGGCACTGAGTGTAGTCCGTGGTCCTGTATTGGTGGTAGATTTTCTCTTAAACACAGTAAATTATAAACAGACATGCTCATAAAATGCTTTCTGCTAATCAGGTCAATTGGAGATATCAATAGCATTCTGTTAAATTCTACTAATCTTCCGAAGTCACTTTACATGGTTTTAACCTGGCAGTTTGAACGTTTGCATCTCTTTCAGAAAAGAAATATAAAAAACTCACTTGTTAAGCGATGTATCAGGTATGTTCCCAGCAGCATGACAACAGTTCCGTTTTTGTTGCAGGTTCCATCTGGGTTGTTCATACCTAGTATGGCAATCGGAGCAATAGCAGGAAGGATTGTAGGAATTGCAGTGGAGCAGCTGGCTTACTACCATCATGACTGGTTCATTTTCAAGGAGTGGTGTGAAGTTGGAGCTGACTGTATTACACCTGGTCTTTATGCTATGGTTGGTGCTGCTGCATGCTTAGGTAAATAAAATATAGGAAATAAGTATCTGATTTCTTCATATATCAAAATAATTATTAAAAAATGAAAGAAGATATAAACCTGTGCCGTTTTGGAGCACCTCTTTATAGGGTCTTCCCTCCAGAATACATTCACATCTCTACACGAGACCCGCAAATCCTTGTGATCTGAGGAATAATGTGAAATCTAAATTGATGAGAAATAGGAAAAATTTAGTAGTGTTTACTTTCTCTTTTTGGTATCAAGAGATGTCATTACTACATTGGTCAGAAAAATCAGTTCCTTGAAATGTATGACATAGAGCATTTACAGTGTCGAGCATAGTTAAAATTACTAGAAGGAAATGGTGTGATCAGCTGCCACATCTACATGAATTGCAAAAGTTCTTCTTGAAATTCAAAATACAAACAAAAGTTTTAGAAGTATGCAAGGTACTTTTAACAAGTCTAATTGTTGAAAATCAGCTTCATGGAAAGAGGCTTAAGTTGGGCACCTAAACTTATCCATGTTTATAATTTGGTGGATTAGAAATGAAAGTTGAAAGCTGTTAGGGAAGATTCTGCAAGAAGTAGACCTTTTCTTTAAGGGAAAGTGTGTTTGGGCAATCAAACTAGTGATACAAGTTTAGGTTTTGGAGAGATGGTTCTGGTTTTTATTAGTGCAAATTGAATTACTCTTTAATTCATTGAAAGACAGTTCATATTTTTTTATTGAATGAAGATACGGCATCAGAAACCTTAGCAGAAAAAAAAAATAGTAGTAAAAGATATAATCTGTCTTCTGTTGTCCAAGAAAGAGACTTCTTTTCATCAGCTCATAATTCTGTTTAGCTTTAATGATTAAGCAACAGCATTAAATTCCTAATCCTTTGGACAACATAGCTGTTAATTTGCTACTGTGACTTTTTTGCATTAGTTCCATTCTTTTTTCGAATTCTTATCTTACTGGATGTCCTTGCATTTCACAGTACTTTTAATCCTGATGTGACATGGAGATATACACAGTTTTATTCTTAGTTTACATTAAATAACTGTACATAATTTCCAATTCCCTTTATTAACTCTCTTTCTACGAATTTTCCCTAAAACACTCTTTCTCACTTCTAGAAGTTTTGTGTTAATTTTCTCTGTCTGCTTCTGTTGGTATTATGCAGAAGGATGTTTGTCAGATGACCTCTCATGTCAAAGTTATGTTTGTAGGTCTCAAGAGGAAGGCAGAAAATTCTAAAATCACTGTTACCTGATACTCAAGTGTTACTGGCTGTCATTTTCCTTGCAGGTGGCGTGACAAGGATGACTGTGTCCCTGGTAGTTATTGTCTTTGAGCTAACAGGAGGGCTGGAATATATTGTGCCCCTAATGGCGGCAGTCATGACCAGTAAGTGGGTAGGAGATGCCTTTGGTAGGGAAGGCATCTATGAAGCACACATCCGACTGAATGGGTATCCTTTCTTGGATGCAAAGGAAGAATTCACTCACACAACACTGGCTGCTGATGTGATGAGACCTCGGAGAAGCGACCCACCTTTAGCAGTCCTGACACAGGATAATATGACTGTTGAAGACATAGAAAACTTGATCAACGAAACCAGCTATAATGGTTTTCCTGTTATTATGTCAAAAGAATCGCAGAGACTAGTGGGTTTTGCTCTAAGAAGAGATTTAACTATTGCAATAGGTAATTAACTTTCAGTATTGCATTATTATGTACAGCAATTTAAATTGTTTTATTTTATATTTAAAATAGAATTTACTCTGTGTGTTTCTAGACTCCAGGTTGATTTAAGTATATGATAATATATCTTCAGTAGCAGGCCCTGAAATGAAGAAAATCGTCATCTATTTGTTGTAAAAACAAAAGTTGTCATACTCAAGTAGGTCAAAGCATCATCTAATCTGTTTTTTTTTTTTTGAGTCTTTTGATAGTATCTCATTTCCTCTAGTAGTTCTCATTTTTGACCAGCAGTATTCTGTGAGAATTACTGTCCAAGTAATTTTAAAATGTATATCCTGTTTCTTCCTGACAGTGAGTTAATTTATTTTTGTTATAACAACCAAAGTTGTATTATGGAGAGATAAGTGCAATATTAATTACTTTAGGTTTATGTTTTTCAGTCTGTTTGTGTAATGGGAAATTTGTCCCTGGGCACATGAGCACATAAGCCCTGTTTGCGACATCTCTTTCTGGATGAATGTTAGTGCTTGTGTGATACTTGTGACAATTCTTTGGGCAAGAAAAATTCTGTGGATTTTGAGGCTACTATCATAACCAAAGGAAGAAACACACTGTTACATAAGAAAATGTTACAATGCTGTAACATCTAGTGCATGAAATAAGTGATGGAAATTGCATCTTAAACTATTTGTTTTTATACGTACCTCTTAAACAAAGACACTTGAGAAAGGGACAGAAGTCTCCAAAAACTTTTTTAAAACATGTTTTGTGAACCACTGTTTACTTCAGTCAGATTCTGGCGTGTGGTCTTACTACTATACTATGTATATCGTGGTATTACATTATGTAGGAAATAATTTGGAAATAATTAATGTCATCCTACTGGTTTAAGTTTGCATTTACTTGAGTAAATGGGGGAATAGCAGAACATTCTTCTTAGAATACGTTTTCACAGGTAAGACTCATCTCAGCTGTTGAGGTTATACAGTGAAAGTTGTTTAGTCTTGGGTTGTGTCTGTCTTAAGAGTCAGTGCCCTGGCAGCCAGGAGGGCCAGCCCCATGCTGGGATGCATGGCCAGCTGGGCAAGGAGGGGATTGTCCTGCTGTGCTCTGCACTGCGGCAGCCTCACCTCAAGTGCTGGGGGCAGTTCTGGGTGCCAGATTGGAGGGTTATAAAGCCATTAGAGATCATCCAGAGGAGGGCCACAAAGATGATGAAGGGCCTTGAGGGGAAGCTGTATGAGAAGCAGCTGTGGTCATTTGGTCTATTCAGCCTGGAGGAGGCTGAGAGGAGACATTGCAGTTACTTCCTCATGAGGGGAAGAGGAGGGGCAGGCACTGATCTCTTCTCTGTGGTGCCTGCTGACGAGACCTGAGGGAATGGCTTGAAGTTGTAGTGAGGGAGGTTTAGGTTGGATATTAGGAAAAGATTCAGGGGGCTGTCAATTGAGACTGGCTTTTCCCTGGCAATATCTTCAAGAGCTGAGTATATTATTTTCTTAGCCTTTCCATCTCTTTATAGTGAATAAAAGTTACTTATTG
Organism: Toxostoma redivivum; assembly: GCA_013397375.1. Lineage (NCBI taxonomy): Eukaryota > Metazoa > Chordata > Aves > Passeriformes > Mimidae > Toxostoma > Toxostoma redivivum. The sequence continues at coordinate 497,517 of VXBI01010779.1, forward strand.
AAGTGAGAAAATTAGTTAAATAATGACTAAAGCTGAATGGCAAATGGCTTTTGTAATTTATGCACGACTACTTCCTGGGGATAAAGCAATGGCTATGGAAACATAGGTGAGAGCTTGTTAGTGTTTATTGAGCTGTCTGTCTGCACTAACATCTTACTCCAAGAATGTAAATTCTTTCTCCTCTGCTGTTTTTTCCCCTTCCCTGTCTTTCTTAAAGAAAGTGCTAGAAAGAAGCAGGAGGGGATTGTTGGCAGTTCCAGGGTATGTTTTGCCCAGCATACCCCATCGCTTCCAGCAGAAAGCCCTCGACCTTTGAAGCTCAGAAGCATACTTGATATGAGCCCTTTCACCGTGACAGACCACACACCAATGGAAATAGTGGTGGATATTTTCCGGAAGCTGGGTCTGAGGCAGTGCCTTGTAACACACAATGGGTGAGTAAAGTGGCAGCAATGCTGTGTGTTTTGTTAGATACAGTAATTTTCACTTCCAGGATCAGAGTATTTGAACCAGGATATACACCAGGACCATGGTATTTGAACTCTGTAAGTTTGGTATTGCAACTGAGGACCCCAGCTGTTTATTAAGAATGTGCTGTGCTGTAGCATCTCTCTGAAATTCTTACGCCTTCCTTGTATTCCAAGTAAGCAGGTAGATGATTTCAGTCATTTTATGATGTTCTGTTAAAAATTTACTGCCGTTCAGCAAGCTTGGTCTGTACAACTTCTATGTGGAAGAGACACAACTTGTCTTGCAGAAATTTAGTGTTGTGCACTGCACAGTCTAAGGCCTGTATTTCCTAGTTAATATCTATGTTCTGGCAACATAAAATGTATCAGCAGTTACTGAACCTCTTCAACTACTGTGTTCATAAAGAGTAAAGGAGAAAATGATCTCTCCTTCTGGAGTCTAGTGATGGCGATTACCACCAAGCTTTTGTTTTTTGGAATACTAACAACTAAACTGCTGCTAGTTCTGGAACTTCAATCTGCAAGTTTTGTTTCTACAATTCAAAATATTTCAGAAAAATAATTTTAAGATTTAGAATGTTTGTAAGTGAGACCGTTGGGAGTTGTCCTGTGATTATCTACTAAAAAAATCAGCCCCTGGCATGGAAACTAAATGTTCATTGTAATTGCCTCTTATCTAAACTTCTCCTTGGTTTCTTTCACACAATCTTTTTCTGTGCAGCTGCTCCTTCAATATTCTGCTTTCCTGTATCTCTTGCATTAAACACTTGACATGCAACATTGAAACTCCTTACCATAATAGTATCCTGCTTTCCTTTTAGCATGTCTTTTAAGGTACTTGGGAAGTGAAATGTCTGCTCATTCACATGTTTAGGATTGATCAATGTCCTTGGGACAAGAAAACTGAAATGACTGGGACTTCCTTAGTTTTTCTGTGGGCAAAACAACTGCTGCTGTATGTGGCAGATGTTTAAATATTTCATCGGTTTCCAGGTTGGAGGTTTTTTTCAGATATATTTTAAAACAAATTTACTTAAATGTTCTCCTGCCTGTTTTTGTCTTTTTTTTTTTTCTTCAATGCATCTCTGTATGGAATGGCAAGTAGTGTTTCCAGAAGCCTTTCTCTGGTAGGGAAAGGACATAATGATCTGACACTTGGAAGTTAGTGTGGATGTGCAGTTATTCTTGTTTTGGGGAGGGAAATTGGAATTGATAGAACTTAACTGAAAAATATTTACTATGATAATTTTTGTCATAGTTTCTGTTGTGGTTGAGTGCTCAAACATTGATGTTGATGCTAAAATCTTCTCTAAAGAAAGCTTGATTGTGCAAAGCTATGTCAAGCCCTAGTTAAAAATTTTTAACTATTTTATGACAAAGTAGCAGGAAGTACGGATGGCTTTAATATTTATTTTATCCTACTTCAATTTACAAATTTGTGACATTCCACAAGCACACTGTCTATTACAAGAAGAGCGGATCATAAATACTAGTACTGGTGGTGTTTAGCCATGGCATACAGCCTTGTGGACTTCCAAGACTACTTTATATTTTGGCTGGCAGATTTCCTGCAAATTGAATATACCTGTTTAAAGACTTGCATCAACATACTGGTTCCAATTTAGATTGGATTGTATAGAAATTGGTGCAGATGACAGAGAGACTGAGCCTTACTCCTCCAGATTTTTACCGGACTATCCATTCCAGGGAGTTGCTCTTGATTTGTTCTGTCATGAACAAGAAATTTGTCTGAATTTGTCTAAGGACATCAGGTAGCCCAGCTCTGTAGCACAACTTCGAACCTCACTTGCTATGACTTTACACACAGTTTATTACTTTGTTAATCTACTGTGGCTTGTTAAGATGTGAATAATTATCTGTATGTGTGAGGAGAAATATCTGTTAAACAAAGTAGATTTTCATTTCAGTGCCTTTAAAACCCAAAAATATGTGAATTTAGGGTGAAGGGATAAAGTTTGCTACCCTGATGTGTATCTGCTCTGAGAAACATACTGCTCTGGGGTGATTGAAGAGCCAGTGTTCAGCATTTTGGGAGAAAAAGGAAAAAAGCAAAATTTGGGAAAGGGTACTGACTTTCAAATAAATTCTCATTTAATTACTCATTTAATTATCTCATTAGCTTTCCTGCAACCATTATTTTGTTTTTGTTTTTTGTTTTTTTTTATTTGCTCTAATCCTTTTTCATTATGATTAGAACTTTTATTTATATTTTGATTTCACACACAGTTATTAGCATAACATAATCTGTTGCAGGATTGTCTTGGGGATCATCACAAAGAAGAACATATTAGAGCATCTCGAGCAACTAAAGCAGCACGTCGAACCCTTGGTGATTAGATATATCAGATCTCATAATTAGACACATTAGAAGTCAGGAAGCATGAAACTTGTGAACTGTTCAGGGCTTTTACAACATCGGCTGAACGACAAAACCTTCTTATGCTCAAAATTTTTATTAGACTTAAAACAAGATGTGCAAAATCCTTTTGTAGAAATGAAGCTGTAAATGTAAACATACTGTTAGTCACGACATTAAAGGAAAGTAAATAGTAAACTTTCTGATACTTGTGTTATTGAGATCACATCGATCCAGATGGTTGATCTCTTGAATTCCCCAGGTGGGAAGGCATGCAGCTAGGAATACGTTTTCCCTGCATAATACGAGTTAAGATTTTCTTATATGCCAGTTTCTTTTTCTGATTTGGACAGCTTTAAATAGCTGTTAAATAGCAAAGTATCACATCTTTTGAGAAGCAAAGATGAGCACATTTTAATTGCATCATTAGATCTTCCCTGTAATCCCCCTTTATCAACATGATTTAAAAAAGTATTTTTATTTTTAAGCAAAGTCCTGTGATTTATGTAAAGTCCGTGATTCTGCTGCTGTTACCTACAGCAGTCAGTGTACTCCTTTACAAAATGTGCAGTGATACCAGCCAAGTGGCCTGCTACTATCTAGACTGTTAACTTCAGAATCTAGATACAGTTTTAACCATGATGTTGTGAACTAACCCCTTAGATAGGTGGTACACTTTGTGTTAATTTGGACATGGGTTGCTAGTTCCATGTCTACTAAACACACGCATCATGTTTAGCTGCTTTGTGCAAAACATGCTAATTATGTTCTCATTTTATGCTAATATTTCACAAGTATTTCATGCGTCCTTTAATAAGACAAATTGAAATGTACTAACCAGAATAAAAAGAGCAGCAGCTCATTCATTCTGCTCTTTGCTTCTCTTGTGATATTATCCTTTTAGACAGTCTCACTCTGGTGTTTTACAGTTATAGTTTCAAGGGACCTTGTCATAAGAGCACAGTATCTAAATTGGAAAATGAAAATTTTATTACTTAGTTTATTTTTTCTAAAGCCATGATCTCAAAAACTAATTAACTGATGTTTATTATACAAAAGTTTCATGGCCGGTACAGTGTGCTCCTATGAATACATTTAATCTGAGCCAGTGTGTCAGACTGGAAGGATCCTTCTGGTTTAAAAAAGGAGGGAAGGGGAGTTTGATGAATTGCTTGATTTGGGGCCATCAAGCGGTACATCACTTCTGATGGCTAGGTTGGAACATGCCTCCCTTATAAAATGGGATCGGATCACTATCACTTCTTTTTCACACCTCTCTTTTCTTTGTCCCTCTTTGTTACTTTTTTGTTGGCATATGCTAATCAAAATTTGATTTTTGTAGAAACAAAAAGTTAAATAAAAATTGTAATGGGCTCTACCTGTATGACTTATATTTCATTAAAAGGGACTACAGCTGTCAGAGACCATCTGATACAGCGTCTCAGCATTGCTGTGTTTTATCAAACCGGTGGTTCCTCAACATTTTGATAAATAAAATGTTTCCGTTTAAGTAAGAAAATCAGGCTGTTTACTTTCGCTCTATTCCTGTCAACAAAAAGGACTTGGCTACAGATTTGTTCCGCTTCATTATTTTCCTGCTTGGATTAATATCAGTCTTCCATTTATCCTTTTCAGGCGCCTCCTTGGCATTATAACAAAAAAAGATATCCTCCGTCATATGGCCCAGACGGCAAACCAAGACCCCGCCTCCATAATGTTCAACTGAAACCCATAGCTGAGGAGAGAGAGGAAACAGAAGAGGAGGTTCATTTGTTGAATAGCACAACACTTTAGTCTGGGGAAAACTTCTAAAGTCAGAGACGAGCTGGGTTTTTATGTAACAGTGCTGCTGGCAATCAGGAGTCAGTCTGGGGGAGCATGTGGCAAGGAGGAAGGCTGATGAGTGTGTGGGAAGGGAGAGCTGCTGTCCTGCACTGGATGCGTCCCGAGACATCAGGTCTGCCATGATAGTGCAGTGGGTGAGCCGTGCAAAGTGGTGCCATTCTCCAGCCCAGCCTGGTACTTCAGCATTGAAGAGATGTGTTACTAATCCCTGTTTCTGGAGGGATCATTCTGAATTGAGCCATCTTGTGGAGACTGAAAGGTCTTGCCCTTTTTACCATTGAAAACTGTTGTGTTAACTCATGAAACGTATTAACTATTACTTGCCACCTTTCTACATTCCAGAAGAGCTTTATTTCTCTCTCTCCTGAGCCGTAACAAAGCCTCTTTAAAATTGGTGTGCCCTTTTGAAGCAGTTGTTTCTCATATTGAGATGTACTGTGAGTTACTGAGGTGTGATCACAAGAAGGGAGATTTTTCTTGTGCCATTAAATGTGTAAGTTCGTACATCACAAAATGCTTGGGGCAGTGCAGATCCACTGCAACAAAACCAGATTGAACAGGTAATACTTGCAAGAACCATGTGAGACTTCTTTCAACCCGTATGCTGTCGTGATATGAGAAAACTAAAACCAGATGAAACCAGTACTTTAAAGAAAAATACTGGTTTTGCTGCAGAAAATATCAATAATGAGACCCAGTCTTATGCAATTTTTGTATTGTTGAACACTCTATGATATATACCAATGTTGTGCAGTATAAGGAAAAATACTGCTATATTCTACTAGTTTAAGAGCTGGAACAATTCTGTATACGTGTATCTGGTAAAAAAAAAATGCATGCTTCAACACTGGAGATCTTTTTCCCCCTTGTAAAATTTGAGAACGGTCATTTTTATTTTTTCTTCTCCACTAAAGACGTTCCACTGCTGACATGGTAGGAAGAAATGTAACTCATAATTTGCACTAAATGTATATTATTTTTCTTGAAGTTTTACCATTCTTTATTTATATTTGTATGGATTTAAAAAATCTATTAAATATGAATCAGTTAATATCTCACATAATTAATTACCTTTTTAATGTGATTTTATAGAATAATTCATAATCCTCTGCAAATAATGGAGGATTAGAAAATGTTTACAACTAGCTGAAGGGTTTCAAGAAAATGGCTTCTTTATGATCCAACATACATACAAGATCATTTATAATGTAACTTTCACTGCCGTTACCTTGGATTTCCTTTTTTTCTTTACTAGCAGATAACTGGAACAGTGATAGGGTTTTATTTAAAAAAAACAAACTTGTAGGGTTTTAAAAGTAATAGGAGAAAGCAACTATTAGATTGCTTTTGATTCCTCTTTTCTCACAAGTATATAAAGGTGTAAATTATATGTAGTCACACCTAAGCAGCAGGGCAGAATTGAATCTAGTACTTGAAACTTTGGCAGGACTTTAAAATTCAGCAGCAACATACACACTCGGAGGTGAACTGACAGACCCCTAACTTCTGTACAGTACATTGTTTTGTTTCCTATTCATTTTATCAGACCACCACCAGAACTGCGTGCAGAAGAAAAATGACAGTATGCTGTAAGTCTAAACTAGGGAGGAAAAAAATTAAGAAATTTGGCTGACAAAAATCATACTTTGTAATACAAGGTTGGATAAATTTCTTTCTTTTAACAATTACGCTCACAAGACTGCAAAAATGGCAAGAATATAAACACTAAAAGTCTAACATAATAATCTTAAATATCTCTAAGGTATTCATCACAGTTACCTCAAACATCTTTATTCACAAAGTGTGATTTTATCTTAAGTACAATAAGACAATGAACCAAAATTCTGGCACTTTTGGTAAGCTGCACAAAAATGGCTGTGCTTAAGTAAGTGCACTGTTGAATTTTAAATTATTTTTCTTAGTTAAAAAACTGCCATCTAGATTTTATCATCTCAGCTCTAGCAGCAACTGGAACCAGTAGAAAGTGAAATGTGCCAGGTGATCACAGTGATCAGGCCCTGTATTAGAAACAGGTTTGGAAATGAAACAGGGAATTGGGCTATGTAAAAATGGCAGCATGGCAACAACCAGCTGTACTGTTCCATGAGAAGTCAATACTAGATGTTAAAAATTTGCTGTTACATTACATAAGCCTGAAGAAGAGGGAGCAGGATTTGGCCCATTTACAGAAGCAGCTCTGGAAGTTGTCTGCGACACTGATTTCTGTTTGATTTTTTTTCTATAGTGGAAGAATACAAACTCACTACACATACAAAAATCACTTTCAATCAGTTTGAATCTCTGCCACATCTGATGTTATTGTAAAACACTGCTGTGTGTACTGTATTAACTTGCACCTAATTCTAGAAACTGCTGTCTAAATTAAAATACAGTTCACACTCCTGCTGTGTTTAATTTCTGTGTGGATCCCGAGTGCTGCACATAAATTGTGCATCTCTGTTTACTCTTAACCTGCTAAGCTTTCCCTGTTGACATTTAAAATGTCTTCTGGTAAACATACAGTAGAGGTTCTGTTAATGAAGTATGTGTGCCTGTGCTGTGCAACAAAAAATTTCTAACGTGAAACTTGCAGCGCCTTACTCAAGTTACTAATTTAAAATAAAAAAAAAGGTGTGGAGGGGAGGGGGAAAGTGTCAGCATTTTTTTATTTTTTAAATCATTCAGATACTGGTTCATGAAGAATGCATTCTTTGTTAATCTGTGATGTTGCCTAGAGCTGTATTTAATATTGATCTTAATGTTTTTATTTATAATAGTGTGGTAGAACTGCATATCATTACAGTAAAAATTCTCCTTACTGTGATGATTTAATCAAGCATTAAAAACTTCTGTATGACCATTTATTGTTCTGTCATGTTTTCTCACTGTTTTCACAAGAAGATTTTGCATTTATTTTCCCCGAGAGAAAATTAACAGCTAGGAATTTTACGTACAAAACTAGTAAGATTTGACAAAAAGAATGGAGTTTAGGAGATGCAGTATTTGCACTGGCTAGCATTTGGCTACAAATCAGTAGCCAAATCAACCCCATCAAACCGATCTGCCTTAAGGTGGGGTATTTTTCCAAAATAAACATTTTAAGATTTTGTTTTAATTACAGAATTTAAAACAAAATCTTTTTTATTTAAAATAGTTAGAAATGCATGATCCTTTTATTGTCTAAAAGCCATATGTTGATGATGCACATGTCAGAGAAAGGCCTGCGTTGAAAGGGACCTTAAAGATCACCTTGTTTCAACCCTCCAAACTGTCATGGGCAAGGACAATACCTTCCACTAGACCACGTCGCTGAGAAGCCCCATCCACTGAACACTTTAAAGGGATGGGTATGTACCACCCCTCTGGGCAACTCATTTCAATATTTCAACACTGAGAATGAAAAATGGCTTAGCCCTATCTAGTCTGAATCTACTCTTTTTTCAGTTAAAACCATTATTCTAGTGCAGCAGACCCTGCTAAAAAGTCTGTCCCAGTTTAATGATACATGGCACATCAGTCATTTTGCAGCTGCAGATTTCCTTCTCCATCACGGATTAATACATGAATATGGATGTCCAGTCTCAGGTCCTCATTTTTGAAAAAGGGTTCATATTTAAGTAACAGTTAAAAAGTTGAATTTTTAAGGTACCCTCCAACTCAAACCTTTCCATGATTCTTTTTTAGTACTTGTATGGTTTACAGGGCCTTTATATTAAAGATGTCCTATAATTGAAACATAAAAAGGAGAATAAGATGGGAAATACCTGGGTTTTTTATGTATAAAACAAAACTCCAAGCCCATGAATATGTTTGTGCTTGAATAATTGGGACATTAATATGCTGAGTGAAAGGGGTGAAGTTGTCACATTTATATAAGTAGCTATGGCATGTGATTATCTTGTGCATTTGAACCTCACAATACTTCTGCAGCACTTTAACCTACATTGTACCTCCAGTGCCCCCTTCTACCATAAAGTAACATGTAACAGACAATCCTTTGCTTACAAGAGTAGAAATTACTTACATTTAAAGCATGGTGCTAGTGGCCTATAATCTTTATCAGTGGTAATTAGTATTGTTGTCATTAGTACTGATGTGAATTGCTACAATGGAAGTCAAGGATGGGGGCAGGGCTGTTGAATAGGAGCAAATGTTATTTTTCATTGTTTCTGGACTGTTACTTTAATCAATTGCCTGAGAATAAACCACCAAGTGCAATAACAAGAACTCTGAACTGGGGGCTAAGGGCCTTGAAAACCATTAATTTGCACCTTGTACAAAGTCACTTGGGTATAATTTTTAAATGTTTAAAACTGGAGATGGCTTCTGATTAGCAAGGTAGCAACCATAGTGGAATTCCTAATTTCTCTTGTCAGTTAGAATTTCCTTCACCCCATCAGTTTCCTCTCACTTGAGCCAGCTCCAGCAATGTAAGAGCAGGGATAGTGCTTTGACACAGAAGGGAGTGCTTCATCTGAGGTGTGGGACACAGCTGGGAAATGCAGAAGGGCAGAACCATCACCTGGAGCAGGGACGTGGGGCCCGGTTCGCGTATGGCACATAATAGCGGTGACCGAGCCACAGCGGCCCAGCCCTGCCGTGAGTCGCTGGCGCGGTGCCCGCCGGGGCTCCAAGCAATATTGGGCTCGGCCCGCCCTTCCCGTGCTTCCTTCGAGCGCCAGCCCCGGCCCAGGCTCGGCTCCCAGGGCCTGCGGAGCAGGACCAGGCGGGCGTGTCAGTGCCCAGTCCCGCCCGTGGGCAGCTCCGCCCCGCAGCACCGCAACCCCGCTCCCTGCCCCGGGCCCGCCGAGCGCCGCCAGCACCGCGTTCCTTAGAAAACCTTTACTGACCGCAGGGGACACCGCCACCGAGTACAAAAAGACACACAAACAAAGACAAGCCCGGTCCCGGGCGCGCAGGGCCGCCCTCCAGCTGCAGCCCCCGTGCCCAGATCAGGGTGCCAGCTGATCCAGGTCCTCCTCCCGCCGGTTGCCCAGGTGCTGCTCGATGATTTCGGCAAAGAGGTTCCTCTTCAGCAGAGAGTAAGCCAGGGGTAACAGCTGGCCCACCGTCTTGTGGAAGTACTGCAGGAGAGAAGGGAAAACAAAGGCCGCCCTCGGCCTCAGTGGCTTTGTTAATTCTGGAGCAGCCCCACCTCCTGGCTCTGCCCCATTCACACTGCACCCTTCAACCCTCCCAAAATGGCTGAGCACATCCTCATGCTACAGCTGTGACAGCCACAGCAAGGGCAGGCAGGGGTGCCCGACCTGCCGCAGTGAGAGAGAAATTAAATGCTAGCAGTGCAAGAGATGATGCTCCCACTCACTACAGCATCCTGAGCTGGAGCCTGCAGGTGAAGTCCCTTATCCATGGACATTCTCATGGTCTCGTCCTACCTGGCAGTTCAAGGGGATTACAGTGGTACTTACAGTAACCGTTTAAGCACCTCAAATGTATAAACAGAGTATATTTAGCATTTGCAATCATTATCGTACATTTAAGTCTACTGTGTCTCTCAAATGAAGGGGAAAAGATTCAGGTCCTTTTCTATGTCTTGGGTTACAGATAAAGGGTTAGTGTTTCTCTAGCTCTGTAAGTAAAGGGACAGGAAGGCTCCAGTCAGAACTGGAAAACAGCTCCAAGTAGGAGCTCCAAGACAGGCAGGGACCTAACTGTGCAAAACTTATGTGTGAAGCCACTGTTTCTTCTGTTTACTAAACTAGAAGATGAAGGTTTCAAATTCTAGACAACAGCTGCAAAGTTACAGGTGTTTCAAGCTGCAGTGTAAAATGAACAAGACACATAACAGTACTATAAACACGATTTTTCACTGCAGGACTTTTAGTCTCATGTGCTGAGAAGCATGAAGTGGAAGATAAATATTTGCCTCCACCTACTCAGAAAAATGGGAGGAACTCTTTCCTTCACTGCCCTTCCAGTTGTAGAAAGGATTTAAGCAGCTGAAGCAGCCTAGTCTCTGAAAGGGTTCTAAATGAGCAGGATAAAGGAAAATACCACACATTTTCAGATGCTGTATGGAACTTAAGAGAGTAGGGCATGAAATCTTAGAAACACATCAGTAATTTAACATTTTATGGCAAGAGCAGTCAGTTTTCATACATTTCAATGGCTAAATATTTTAACCAGTGTTCAACACATCTTTTTTGGGCCTACATTTAGTATTGAAAAACTTGTCTTTCCCATGATACTCTGGAGCATCACTTAGTCAATACTAGTTTTGCTAGAAGCAGCTGTTTTGCAGGAGTGTTTCTAAGATGATCCATCCATATTAGATTGATATTGAGACTTCATGTGTTATTTTCTAGCCACAGACTGAGTACAGCCATTACCCTTTTAATCAACAGGCCAGTAGCTAATACAGAACAGCATTAATTTTGATGTGCAGTAAGTGCTATTAATTCAATCCCTTACTGATGAGAACTAGGGAAGTGACTCCAGGTGGGATGTGCCCTATGCAGTACAGCCAGGCAGCTGACCTGAGTTCACATTCTTCCAGCTGGGGTTACTACAAACATCAGGCTGTTTCTTTATCTGGTTGCATATGGGTGCCTATACAAGTGGCTGGGGACAGGGGACTCCAGCTGTTCAGTGCATTTGGATCAGGCACTTTTCACTGCACTTCTGGACTGCAGGATTGGACTTTCATACACACAATTTTAAGTTCACATGGAATGATGATGTGTGACTTTTTAACAGTTTTCATGAATTAAGAATATTCTTGTAGACCTCTACGATTCCTAGGGATAGTTAATATACAGCAGAACAACTTCTAGCCCACATATAAAATAATGCATAATTTTGTGAAGTATGATTTTTCTAGTACTCACATGTGATCCATAGCAAAATAGGTCCATGCCCAGCTCATATCCCATTCCATAGTCACATTCATCATTAGCAAACTGAACAAAGGTCAGCATTTCCTGAATGGGTGCAAAGGCCTTGACTCTCTCCTCATCAGTTGGAGCATCAACAATGGCCTTGCAAATTTTTTTAAGATTAGCTGCAAGAAAAGCAGATATTAAGATGTTTAAATAAATTTAATATTGCACAAAAGTATTCTGTGGCAAAACTATATCCATGTGTCATGCTTACATGTAAGGTAAGTGGACACACCCTGAACTGCTGGTGAAGCTTCCTCCTTTCTCTGGAAGCTTATGCTTGCCCCATGCCCATCCCTCTCAGCTCCTCCCAAAGGGAGACAAGCACTTGTGTGATGAAATTGCATCAAGGAACTGATTCTGGTTAAAACAACACTAGGAAAGGAGGGTGAATAAGAAATAAACCCACATATCCCTGCATGTAGATCAGCTTTCTGGATCTACTTCCTGCATAGCTTTGACAACACAAAAGAAAAGGTCATCTAAACTACTACTACAGGCATTCTTTTCTCAGATTTAGCATGTTCCATTGAGTTTCATCTGGTTCCTTTAAAGACACTGCTTTGAGGTCAAGTGTGATGATTAAGACTTCTATATTTTACTCCCACCACTCAATTTTTTTAAGTAGAAAGCACAAATGCAGTTTGTTTTTTACTGAGGGTTGTTTACTTCAAAAAAGCAGAAGGATAGTAAACAAGGTGTTTACCATTTGTTTCAGGAAGTTCTCTGTATCCAACATCATTTTTGTCTACAGGAACAACTAGGCCTGCTCCATGAAATGCTTTGGTCACCACCTGAATAAAGAGACAGAAAATGGAACACAGCACCGTAAGACAGTACTGTGACCTAAAAATAACCCACCTCATTAAACACTAACACCTTAAACACTAACTGCTGGTGGTCAAACCTAATATGGTGTTCTGGCACCAGGACACGAACTTAGTTTCAAATTACATTACAGTTAATTTCAAGTATTGAAATTTGAAATAACTGAAAACTCCATTTTAGTCAAATTCTGAAATCTAGGAACCTTGTAGTCACTTGATGTTGCATTGTACCACACTTGTTTAGTCCCCTCCTATCATAATTATTTTTGATAGGTATGCAAAAAACCTGTTATTATCATCCATATCATCCTTAATGGTCCTGTTTCTAACAGATCCAACCCAACTATTTAGAACAATCTTCCATCTGAAGCAGTTTTCTCCATGCCGTGTATTTGTTTCAGTTTTTAGACTACTGTGCTTACTGGTTAATTCTGGTGGTGGTTTTTTATTTTTAATTGAATGCCAAGCTATGACTTACAGGAATAAAGTGTTTTTATTAAATCCTATTATTTGGAACACACTTATAGTAATCTTCCCTCTCTTGAAGTTTTATGGAGAACTGATTACCTCAACAAATTCCTAATGAAGCATCCTTATTGACTAGAAGGATGAAAAAACATGAACAGGAAGGAAATGAAAGAAGTTTAACAGAACTTAGTTCTATCCAGTAGATGAGGAAAGTCATACTTTCTTATCTCTCTGTTTCATTTTCAGGGTTTTTTGTTCCAGAGAATAACCCAATTCTTTTGCTGTTCTTGTTAGTTTTTCATCTATGTCTTTCAAAACAGCATTCTTCTTTTTATCAGCCACTTCCTTAAGTTTTTTTGACAAAAATAATCTGCAAACAGATGAAACATGTCAGGAAAACAAAAAAAATTAATAGCCTTTTAAATGTTAAGCCTCTAGATCTTAACAACGAAGATTAGCAGTCCTGAGTTCATTTATACAGAGACTTGAAAATGCAAGCCTCTTAGTAAGAGGAAAGAAAATAGTTTGCCACAGCTAGTACTTGGGCTTTTCTTATCTGTATTACAATCTAGTTTATGCAATCTGCAGGTGCTGAAGGTTCTCCCAGCCTCAGTAATTGTTCACCTTTCTATCTAAAGAATTCAGTTTGCTGTTTCTGTGCCACATAGACCATTTGTCATCCAAGTCATGCACATAAATACATATTTATGAGCTTCCCCATGGTACTTTCAAAACAAATGTCCTCGTTTAACTCTGTACTGCACAAGGGCTCTTTTGCAGAAGCCACTCAGTCTGCTTTCACTGACTGACACGTGTCTGTCCTTAGAGAGCTTTCCATTTTTAACCGGCAGGGATGAGATCAGTTGTTTACACTCCTGATACAGGAACATGTAAAGCTCCATGAATCAGACTGAACTGCATATCCATGTCAGTGTTATCCTTCCACAGGGAAGAAATGGTACTTCTTGTAGATATTATTTATACATAAAAATTATGTTTTATGTAAGCAAAAACAAGAGCCAGATGCTATTCATCTGCTATGATACTCAGATTTCTTCACCACTGTTTGAGGTGTCCTTTCTTTACTTAAAAATTATTTTAACTTACCCAGTGGTTATTTTTTCCAATTTAGAGCCTGTCACTGCCAATATATTTGCAAAATGGCATAATTAACACTTATCTATTTTAATTCTGAAAGGAAAACACTTTCAAAAAGCCTACAGAAGTTTTTGAGAGAATCTTAAAACTTGCCAGCAGGGGCAGAAAGTAAGTGAGGGTTTCTTAAGAAAGACACATAATAAGTTCGCTTCATTATTCCACATCCCACCTCCCAACTAACAATTTCTCTCTATTGTTTTTTTTTTAATAAATAAAAGTAAGTATAAACCTTACTTGACTGCAGCAAAGATATTATCACCAACTTGTGAAATCACACAACCCTTCTTAGCTTCATTTGCACCAACCCACACTGGGAGCTCATCTGGCACATCCCTATTGATGAAAAAGTACACACAAAATAGTCAAGCTGTGTCCATTTCTCCTATTTCAAAGTAAAACTGAATCTGCCTCCTTATCGTGCTGCCACCTCCTTCAGAAACCTACCAAGAAATGCCCTTAGATCTAAAGCCCTAAAATCTTACAGCAAGCCTTGAAAAGAGCTTGCATCCACACATGCAGAGAGAATATACATCCCTTTTTGGTAATTTGATTTTGTTCCCAGTATAATGGCAAAAGTTAAAGACTAGTGAGTGAAGGTACTCTGGATGGCTGAAGGAAATAGATTATTAAATATTTAAATCTAGTCTTCATTTCCTGTTCCTGCCATCTTTTTTTAATAAAAAGATAAACCACATGTTAATATTCTACTACAAAAAAGAAAGATTCTTCTTTGGTGATAGGGCACATGTTTCTTGGAAAGAGGACAAAAGCTATGCATAGCTGTAGTGGAGCAAGGGCACACAGGAAGTAAAATACCTGAAATATCCCATGTGATACTGTGTTCTGCTATCCCCAACAAGTATAGTCTGAAATTCTGGGGGATCATAGAAGAATCTCCAATGAAGATTGAAGTTCACATCTGTTGATTTTGCTTTTTTGTGTCTTCCAGCAATAATATCATATGGTCCAACCAGCTTAAGTCCAACACTTGACACAAGTGCATCTGAAAAGCAAACCATGAATCAGGTGCACATCTAGACCGTGAAGTTCCGGTGTTGTACAGGTACCAAAAATTTCCATACATTCAGTCAAACACTATTCACTAGACAAGGAAAGCTAAGACAATGTTTTGTCCAGACAGCTTTCATTCAAGACTTATTACACTTCTAATAAAAAGTAGCCATCAACAGTGCAATGTCTGGATAGAGATTGATGGTGAGTGATGTCCCTCAGGACTCTGTACTGGAACCAATATTGTTGAGTATTTATCTATTACACAAGACAGGATCAGCTAACCTCAGCAAATGCACAGATGACACCAAGCTGAATGGTGCAGACGACACTCCTGAAGGATGGGATACCATCCCGAGAGACCTGGACAAGCTCAAGAATTTGGCCCATGGGAATCTCTTCAGGTTTAACAAGACCAAGTGGAAAGTTCTGCACCTGGCAACCCCTGATATCAACACACGCTGGGGTTGAACAGATGGAGAGCAGCCCTGCCCAGAAGGACTTGGGGGTGCTGATGGATGAGAGACTGAACATGACCCAGCCATGGGCACTCCCAGCCCAGAAAGCCAAACATGGGCTGCATCCAAAGCAGTGTGGGCAGCAGGGCCAGGGAGTGGATTCTGCCCCTCTGCTCTGCTCAGACCCCACCTGCAGTGCTGCACCCAGCTCCAGTATCATCAGCACAGCAAGGTCATGGACCTGTTGCAGAGTGGGTCCAGAGCATGGTCATGAAGATGATCAGAGGCCTAGAGCACCTCTCCTATAAAGATGGACCAAGAGGGTTGGGGTTATTCAGTCTAGAGAAGAAAATGCTCCAGGGACTGTACCATAGCCTTTCAGTACTTTAGGTATTGAAGGTAAGGACAAACATTTTAGCGGGGCTTGAAGTAAGAGGACAAGGGGTAATGGGTTTTAACTAAAACAGGGTAGATTCAGATTTAATGTAAGAAAAGAAGTGCCTTATGATGTAGATAGTGAAACATTGGGACAGGTCATCCAGAGACATGGTAGATGACCTAGAAACATTTAAGGCTGGATTGGACTCAGCTCTGAGCACCCTGGCTCTGTTGAAGATGTCCCTGCTCAGTGTAGGGGGTTTGACCAGATCACGTTTAAAGGTTCCTTCCAACCCAAATCATTCTATGACTCTGAAAGATACTGTCATTTCTAGAACACATAGGGATGCCAGTTCTGTTATATAATAAACTTGGAGAGGTTGAAATCCAGATTTAGTAGCGCTTACACTGAGTTAAAGTCTTTTCAACCTCTCATCCCACCAGCAAGGAGGGTGTGGATGCACAAGAAGCTGAGAGGGGATGCAGCTGGGACACCTAATCACAGCTGACCAAAGGGATATTCCATGGCATATGGTATCATGCTCAGCATGACAAAGACCTTGCTTTCTTGGAGATGGCAGAACACCTGCCTGCACATGGGAGGTGGTAAATTAATTCCTTGTTTTGCTTTCCCTATTAAACTGTCTTTAGCTCAACCCACACATTTTCTCACTTTCACCCTTTTGATTCTCTCTCCTGTCTCACCAAGGTGGAAGGAGCAAGTGCCTGTATGGTGCTCAGTTGCTGACCAGGATTAAACTATTATACATGAGGAAACTTGAGTTCCATACTAAACATTTTAAATACGCCTGCAAGAAAGGCAGATTTAGACCACATTTAGTCTCTTTTCATTGCACAACTTCAGTAGTTACATTTTAGAAAGGTGGAAGTGTACATCTTGGTGATTATAGCCAATGTTTTCGTTTACACTAATGTAAATATCCTCCTGAACTGAAGCTTCATTAAAATGTATCTGACCACCTGTAGTTTGCCTGCCTTCAGGCTGCTTTTGGGAGTGAAGGTTAGAAGGTACAAAATTTAAAACCTCACCACTTGGTTTCTCAGGATCTAGTTCCTCACAAAACTTCCAAAACTGGTAGAAGTCCTCAGGCAGTCTAAGCTGATAGCATGTTTCTGCTTCCTGGCAAAGATTATCAGGAGTATCTGCCTGATTTGATCTTCTCTTCTTGACAGCTCCATTTTTTTCACTCTGTAGATTAAACAAAACACCAACCCAAAACAGAGTTTATTTAGTTGCTTTCTGTCAGCTCTATCAAAGGATTCTATAAAGTTTTTATATTAATGGAAGAACAAGGATTAGATCCATTAGGACCTGTATGTTAGTTAAAGCAGCATATCTACAGCCTAGAACATGTTTTGGACAGAACCTATTAAAAGTGCAGCATTAAACATGTCTGAAGTAGCAAACTGCTACTTTGATATTAATGGGTCAATAAAACCAAGAGAAGCACTTCTGTTAGTTAATTAAGCATGGGAAAAAGCAATCCCAAAGTTTAATCTAATTCTACATTGTTTTAAAAGGACCATTTTCAACCACACTGCAGACTGCATACAATATGTTTATGTGTTTTACAAACAGTTGAAAGTAGGAATTCTATTTTGTCAGGTCAAATTAAATAATAGAGCAAAAATCCTCTATTATTAGATACTAGAGGTCTCTACTATTTTAACTACTGTGCGCTATTCAACATCGCGACTACTGCAGGTTTCAGTGCAGCATTTTAGAAGCAGCTTAAAGGTGAAGTTGCTTTTAAAAATGATGTAACGTGAACTGAAGCAGGCTAAGAAATGATCCATACGGGCACACTCTGCTGGGGTAGTAGCCTCAACAACCACCCCATTCCCACTAGAAACCGCTACTCCCCCATTTGAAAGAATAAAGAGGGCAATGCGGCAGATACTTCATCTCTGCAGCAGGG
Organism: Toxostoma redivivum; assembly: GCA_013397375.1. NCBI lineage: Eukaryota > Metazoa > Chordata > Aves > Passeriformes > Mimidae > Toxostoma > Toxostoma redivivum. Next base: position 515,348 of record VXBI01010779.1, read on the forward strand.
CCGCCGCCAGGTAAGCCGGGTGGCGTGTCCCCGTTGGCAGCGCGGTCCCGCCGGGACGATGCGGCGGCCGGCGGGCCCAGCGCACCTCAAGCGCGGCGGTCCCCGCGAGACGCCCGGGTGGAGGAGCAGCTGCCGCGCAGGAGAACGCGGGGCCCTGCGACTCTCCCCAGAGCCACGGAGCAAAGCAGAACCAGGCGCAAGGAGACAGAGGGCCGACAGACACCACAAGGCACCCGCGCCGATGCAGCCCCGCGGCCTCGGCGGCGGCTGCCCCCGCCCCACCTGCTCTCCNGGCCCCGCGCGGCGGCCGCCGGGGGCGCTGAGGGGGCCCCGGCCCAGCGGCGACCACGGCCCAGCGGCGACGGGCCTTTAGGACAAGGCGCAGTTCACCCCGGATGGCGGATGCGGCCGGTGCTGGAGACAAGTCGGGGACTCATCGGCATGTTCCCTCAGCGGTAGAGACGCTTTCGAGGCTGATTTTAAAAAAATCCTGATTATATATACGTGCAAATTCCTGTAATATGAGGTAGGGTGGTATATTAGGATCAGACGGAGGAAGAGATGACCCGAAATGTAATCATCTCCTTCAGAGATAAAGGCACAACAGAGAGGAAGCAATACAGGTCTTCTGCAGGAATTAAAAAACAAAAACAAAACAAAAAAGCCCCAATCCTCTAATCTTCTGCTTTAGCAATTGACAGCTGCCAGGAATATAAAAGCAGCATCGCAGCTTCCGTTCAATGAAAGAACCGAGGCAGCCGTGTGTAACAAGCCACAAGTGGGACACGTTCCTCAGTTTAGAACAGCCCATGATCACATTATGCAACATCCGCTTACACTGCTCAAGTGCTTTGCGTAGGAGAGGGATGGAAAACCAGTGGCACTGGAGGCGGCAGTGGGAAGCTGGTTATATATAACCTTCACTTTTTTGTTTCAGTAAGCGAGATCGCAGTGGGTTTATTTAAAGAAACGTAATGTAGTTAAGCTACAGGAGTTGGTGAACTTACAGTGCCTACCCTGAAGAAAGACGCGTGTATGGCATAAATAAATACCGTGAGATCTTTTTATCCTGCATTCTGTTAAGGTTGTAAATACTTGCTTTTTTATAGGTTATGAGCTTAAGTCTAGGAATAAACTGCAGTATATTTCAACCACCTGACAGCTGTATGACTCACATAAAAGCTCGATGATAAGGCAGGCTACACCGTTCACTTTTAAGAGTTACATACAAGTCACAGGAAACTTGATCCTGACTGATGATGGTACTGCCTGTACGTAAAACAATGAGGTTTGCTATGATGTAGATGCAGAACAAAGTCTGCATCAAAGTGTCCTTTCTCAGATGGAAAAATCGTTGTTTAAATCAGCATATCTGTTGTTTGCTTACCAAAATGCTGCGTAAACAAGGAAGGAATATTAAATTTCACATCCAAACCTTGTATAAGGATTTACATTTCATTGCCTGAGGCTAAGCAGAAACGAGGCACAAAAGCTTACTAAGAAATCACAAACCTAATCTTTCTGAAAAGTGTCAAGAGTACTGGCCTAAGGTTTCTTTGGGAAATGCTTTCTAATAATAGTATCACTCATAATTTCTAATATACAAAACCTTAGCCACAGTGGAGGCTAGAGGAAATGTCACCCAACGGAAAAACAAGTAAATCAGGTGAGCATGAAAGCATCTACTTTTACTTTGGATCAAGAAGAAAACAACAGCTTTTCAAAGTTTTCTGTCTTTAAAGAGGTTGACTTTTGCCTCTTACAATATTTTGCATTATAGCATTGAAACAGATGCAACGTAAGCATCAAATAAATTTGTAGTGACCCCATTTTAGATATGCCAGTACCTCACAAGGCACACTTATACTGGAAAGAATGCAAATTGACTAGAAAAATACTCCTACACTGACTTAATACTAGTGGTAGATGTCTAAAGCCTATCTTGGAGTGATTTTACTACTGAAGATACAGCTCATGAGCTTTATTGATCAATGGTGTTTTTAAAATTCTTTTCTCCACACAAGCGATTAAAGACTCCAAGAGCACCTCTCTTCTAGAGCAGCCAACAGTTTGGAAATCACAGTATTACGCCATAACTACGTTGGAAGAGATCTCCAAGATAATCAAGTCCAAGCCATGCCCCAACATCTCAATTAAACCATGCCACCAAGTGTCACATCCAGTCTTTTTTTAAATACATCCAGGGATGGTGACTCCACCACCTCCTCAGGCAAAGTATTCCAATACTTTATTATTCTTTCTGTGAAAACTTTCTTCCTAATATCCAACCGATATCTCCCTTGGCACAGCTTGAGAATATGTCCTCTCATTTTGTTAGTTGCTGCCTGGAGAAAGAGACCAATCCCACCTGGCTACAGCCACCTTTCAGGAAGCTGTAGAGAGTGATAAGATCATCCTGAGTCTCCTTTTCTCCAGCCTAAACAACCCCAGCTCCCTCAGCCATTTCTCACAAGGCTTGTGTTCCAAGCCCCTCACCAGCCTTGTTGCCTCCTCTGGATGCCCTCAAGCATCTCAACATCCTTCCTAGACTGAGGGGCCCAGAACTGGACACAGCACTCAAGGTGTGACCTCACCAGTGCCCAGTACAGGGGAAGAATGACCTCCCTGCTCCTGCTGGCCACACTATTCCTGATCCAGGCCAGGATGCCATCAGCCTTCTTGGCCACCAGGGCACACTGCTGGCTCATGTTCAGCCGGCTGTCAACCAGCACCTCCAGGTCCCTTTCTGCCTGGGCACTATCCACCCACACTGTCCCCAGCCTGTAATGTTGAGGGGGTTATTGTGGCCATAATACAGGACTCAGCACTTGGACTTATTAAACTGCATCCCATTGGACCCTGCTCATCCATCCAACCGTTCCAGGTCTCTCTGCAGAGCCCTCCTCCCTTCCAACAGATCAACACACTCTTCCATCTTAGTGTTGTCCACAAATTTACCAGTGACAGACTAAATACCCTCATCCATGTCATCAATAAAATATTGAACAGGACTGGCCCCAGCACAGACCCCTGAGGGACACCACTGGTAACTGGCCATTAGCTGGATGCAGCACCGTTCCCCACCACTCTCTGGGCCTGGCCATCCAGCTGGTTCTTAACCCAGGAGAGAAAAAGCGCATAATCCAGGGAGGAGGATACAAAATGCTCTCCATCTGAGAATCCTGGTCTCTTAACACTTTCCAGGCAGTTACCCCAGCCACTAGATTACTGATTAAGAGTACCAGTGTTTGGCCATATTTAAGAAAAAATGTGAATTTTAAAATAGTTTTGTGTGTGTATGTATATTGTACAACCCAATCTTTTTATAAGTACCTTCCAAAAATTTTTGAATGAGTACCTCAAAAGAAATAGGTGAAGAAATGCCCAGTTACCTCATCCTGTCCTGTCAGACTTGGAATATGAGGCAGGTAGCTCAGTTCCATTAAGATCATGATGGTGGCTGTGTTCAGAAAAGTAGCTTTGCACGGCTGGATAGATAAAAAGAGTATTTTTTATTTAGATGTATTTAGTCCCAGCTGATGAGGTCTTTTACAAACAGCAGTTTTGAGCTTGAATCTAAAGTATACACTTTAGATTCAATAAACCCTTTCAGTTTCTCTTCAGTAAAGTCTACCCTTATCTGTTCTTCACTGCAGTGAGGAAATAGATTGTGGGGTGCCACTATAGAGTTTCTTGTTTAGTGGCCTCTAAGATTGTGAATGATACTGATGTTCTGTGCACCATAGTAATTTTTTTCCTCTCTGTGAACAAGTGGTAACTCCCTCTGTATGAGAAGGAAGAACAAATTATTTGGAGGAGGATACAAAGTCCTAGATTTTAAAAGCATATATAACTTGACATTGGTAGTCATATTTTCATTCATTCTGCTAACAACCTGTAAGGCTGTAACAGGGAAGTAGTTTTACAAAAAATAAATTACTACAGCATAATTCATAATACGGTATTTTAAAGCCTCCCCTTCAAGCTAGAAAACATAGCCTTCTGTGTGTGTACCACCAGACTTCTGAATCAGGATAAACTGAGATTATCTCAATATAATTATCTGCAAAGTAGCTTTATCAAGCTCTCCAGTCATCAGTATGATTAATCCCACTCTGAAGTGGGCATAGTCTCTTTTTGTTTAGATTGTTTTTGTTTTGTTAATTTATAACCATACAGGAACAGATTTTGTGAGAAACCACAGAACTGAAATACGTTTTCTTGAAACAAAGTTTTCAGACTTGTTTTCTCGAAACAAAGCTTTTCAGACTTGTTTTCTCAAAAGCTATTGCAGATACTTCCTGTGTATACACACATAAATGTCCTGATACATTTTATTTGCCTCTTAAGGTTAGCAAGACTTTAGTGTCCTGTAAGTATTTTTCCTCTTCTATGTTAATTTCCAATATTATTGCTTAATATCCAAAGTTACCAAAGTATGTCCCATGCTATACAGAAAAAAAAACCCAAAAACGACTCAGTTCTGAATTTCAGAGTTTTATGGGTATTAATTATTGTGAAGAAAGCTCTCATCATTCAAAAGCCAGAACAAAAAAACTTTACCAGCTAATAGGTACTAGAAAGAAGGAAAGAAGACTTGCAGGGTTGTTGAAATCAGATTTTTGCTTCCTCACTGCCATTCACTGACTCTTTCATGCTCAGAGCTTTCCATCAGAGTTCATTGCTTTCCTCCTATGCCTTACAAGGTGAAGATTTGTTCACCTGTGAAAAACACCACAAGTAAATTAAGCTACACTAACCAAGATATTCTGTGCTGAGATGTTGGAGATCTTTAAGGACAGGGATCTCCAAGACAAGATATCTGGCCAGTCTAGACTGCATTAGAAAATTAGATGGGATGCTATACATATGGTTCAGAAGCTACTTTTCCTACCCTTCATCACATGCAGCTGAAAGGTAATTGTTTATGGTACTACTTTTACTTAGTTTCAAAGAGTACCTGAGCAGCAAAAGATACATGTGTTCAGTCTCCTCAGTCACCACAACATGCTGGTAACTAGACTGCAGTATAAATACAAATAATAGATGGATAGATATAGTCCTTCTGCTCAAGGTCTATTTTGTGCCAAAATGACACTGCATTTCTCTTGACACAAGAGGGAGCCATTTAAATTCTTCTTATTAAAAAAGCAGTATAAAGAATGAAGACAAAAATACCTGAATACACTAGTGGCCACATTGATATCCTTTCAATGTGGACATCTTATTTCTGAGCCCTAGATAATTTTGTCTTACTCTATGTAGTCACAGCGTATATAGCATCTGCTGGATTTTTCTGTGTGCAGCTATGACATTGAGTATGTACTGAATGCAGTGTGGCACAAATGCAGTGAAATTACACTACTTTAAAATAGTTTTAACACTGAAGTTTGTGTGATCGTTCTTAATAAATTGCTTTACCAAATTGCTGGCCTTGTTTTCAGGTTAAGCCTCACAATCCTCAGATCACACAGAGCCTCTTGTTTCTTGGGTTATTAGCTTCTGTAGGGCAGCTCCACATTTTCAGGTTCACTGAAGGACACATCCTCCCTTTCATCAAAATAAGGATGAGCAGGAGCTGTGGACACTTTTCAAGGTCAAAGCCAAGACTTGTCTCCGGGAGGGTTGGGAATGAGCGGTGCTGCAGCAGAGTGCAAAGACACACAGTGCCTCTGCTGACTCATCACCTCACTGCTGCTTGTGCTGACAGGTTGTCCTGGATCCCTGCCTGCTCCCCTTGCAATTCTGCAAGGAAGGCTACATACAGCAGGATAAATGAAAGAATACAGCGCAGGGGGGAAGCCATAGCTGGGAGAAAATTGGTCAGGATACTGCAGGACACGTATTTCCTGAGACAGCCTAGAGGTTTCAGGACACTTTCTGTTGTGAATGTTTTAAAAGGAACATGGGTGAAGATACACAGTAGTCTTTTTGTGAGAGACTTGAAGTTAGATAAATGTTTTAGAAGATAAATTAGTATTATTTAGGCATCAATTCAGTGAACCTTGCAATAACTGCTCTTGACAAGAATGTAAACTGGCAGCTTGGTACTTCTGTAATCCAGCATTTGAACTACTATTATTTAGATCTGGCAGCTAGCAGTAGACTAAGATTTTATGGTGGCAGTAGTATTTTACTGCAAGCCAAACCCTTTCTTTCTGCTTTAATTTGAATACAGAGAAATCAATCTGATCACATAAATTATGAGCGCTTGGAACACAAAACATCTATACTATTCTGCTTCACTGAATTCTTGTTAGCCCTATGATTGTATAGAACTGCAATTTATGTAGGAGCATTTGCCATAAGCACTGGTTAAGTTTTACAGATGGCCATAGACGTACTGTTACAAGTTGCCTGGTTTACTTGGAAGTACAGCCATGTATGTTTGAAGCACATTGAGATACAGTTCATCTGAATGCATACTCCCAGGAAGTTAGGAGTTTTCCTGTAAGAATCTACTCCTATAAAAGGGCTTCTAATGTGAATACCTATCCAAAACAATGTTATCCCTTGTGAAAGTAAGCCATTGAGCTAGTAAGTCTAATCCAGTTTTACTTCTGATCAGCTATTGAAGCCAGGATAAATTGAACCAGGCAATCTAGGTACTATATTTTTGGGGGGTTATGTTTTTTGTTATATATAGGTATTCTGGTTCTCTTAATCTCTAATTTTAACTTTAAACTCTTGCCTCCATATGTACAAAATACTGCATACAGGTAAGGAGGGAAAAAAGTATCAAGCCAAGTTGGTGCCACTGGAGGCAATAAATGAAAAAGCAAAGTTTTTGGTCTGATACATAAAAATAAAAGTAATCTAATCGCAAATAATTTTCAATCAATGAATACTTTGTAGATACCCCTTGTGAAGTTTCATAATTCTGATATGCAAGAAGAATCACTTGATAAACGTGTTTACCAGCAAGACAAACCCTTCATACATTGCTTTACCATTAGTAACTCCTAAGACTGGCATGTCTTTCATATTGTATTAGTACACATCACCTCCCAGTCATCAGTGTCAGAACCTTAGGACCCTGTTTTCATGGGATAGTTTCTCACATCGAGAACAAGTCACATTCTGCTGTAACTGGATATTAGGGTGACAGTCAGTACAAATAATGAAATAATAGGCATCCCCTAAATTCTGGCTGATGGCATTAACATTTTATCTAGTACGTATGCTTTGGCTTCCTCCCTCAACAAATAATGTGGTGAGGAGGTAGAAAATTGTGGCTCTGAGTCACTTCAGCTTAGCATAGAGTGAGTCAGAAACTCAGCAGCTCAGCTGGGAGAATTGATCATATTCCTGTTATCTGAGAGACGCTGGCTATAACTGACAGGCAAGATTCTTCAGGGGCAGGGTAAATCTGATTTTGTGTTTTAACATCCTGAGGGGCAGTAGTCTAGATTTTCCAATAAACCATTTGCAAATCATAACTTTTGTATCCATTATTGCTGTGAGAGTCCCTAAACTTGAGGATTGACTATATAGTTTATAGGGTGAACAATCCAATTATATTTAGTGATTTCTGTAAGAATCCTTTCTTGCATTTTTCTGGGCACCCTGGCAATCACAAAATATTAAAAGGAACAAAAACTGGATTTAATGTAAGTCTTAAAGGCAGTACTAAAGTATGAGATCAACTTTGGACTTGTGTTTGTATTTAAAATTCTTCCCTCATACCTGCTCAGATGTTTCCACTCCATATGGCTTCTAGTGTAGAAATACAGTAAATTTCTGCTAGCTAGTAACAAAATACCACATATTCTCACCATGCCCATTCCCAGCTAACAGCTTCAGTGCCTAGGGCTGTGTAACATTAGCACAGTCTGTTCCCAAATAAGTTACCCTTTCTGTCTATAAGCATGACTAATTAATTCAGGTGCAGCACTGAAGCTGCCACAGCTCTACTCTTTCCAGTCTGGAACCAGTCAGCTGTGATGCTCACCTGGAATTGTTATGCCATGCAAAAGCATGACATAGGGAGCACTGGGAAAACATCCTACTCTGTTTTCTAGGATCCCATTTACCTTATTACTCTAAGCTACCATAAACAAGTTCCACAGCAGGAAAATCTGTCTAAAGCCCTCGCCTATGGTTACAGCATATGCAAAGACAATGACTCTGACAGGCAGGTTTATGCCCAGTATTGGGAAACAACCCTTCTCTCACTGGGATGGTGGTGGGAGGTGGCAGAGCCTGGCATTTCCCCTTGATGCTGTAATTTTGGGCTTTCTGCTCCTTTCACAGGGCTGAATCTGCACTTAGTGCAGTAACCCAACTAGGACAGATTCCACTGGGAAGCTATAGTATATCCAAACGGCATTTCACACCACAGGATGAACCTGACAGGCCTCCTCAACTTCAAGGAGCCTGCTTAATAATCCCAAAAGGTAATGAGCACTTTTTTCACAGTAAGATTTTATCTTTAGCATCATCACTGTTCCCTGTTGAGATTTTGCAAATTTAAGCTTTATATCTGTTGAGATATGCTACTTTTCAAAAGCCACAAATGCCCACAGCTATTTTGGATATTCTTGAGAATAATGAAACTGCATTTGATCACCTACTTATAGTAGTCTAACAGCTTCCTATGCCACTTAGTTACCAGCGCAATCCAAGCTTTAAACACTCTTTTTTTCATAATATACTGACAAAAATACACGGACATTGCTTTGGTCTTGTGAGCTCATATAACACCCCTCCTAGTGACGCCTCAGGTAACAGTTAGTAGTACAGGCTAGCCAAGATGGCTTTTAAAAAAAATACTGCATACTTCCCTCACAAAAAAAAATCCTTAACACTCCAAAACAAAAAGCATTCCCAGCTAATAACAACCAAAAAACAAACAAACAAAACAAACATCACAAAAGAAAACAAACCCTAAACAAACTGTACCACACAAAAAGCCAAAGTCATCAAGAGCCTCATGCAGGATTACACAGATGCAAATCTCCACATCCAGAGAGAGCAGTTCTCCAGTTTAGAGACTAACAACTGTCTTAAGTTTGTCAACACCAGCTTTTCCAACAAGCAGCAGAAGAATATTCATGTTGCATTGGTGAAAAATTACAAGACAGTATTTCTCTTCATCACCTTTGCATGTTATTCTATATTTACACAAGAAAACAATTTGATGATTACCTCCTGTATTTAAAAATATATTCTAAGCTTAGGAACACTACATACAAGATGCCTCAGGGCACAGACAATTTCATGTTTTGTTTAAAGCCAAACTATTTCAGCTCTACCAAGTAACCTAGATCTTGCCAGTCAGTTCACTTACATTTGACTTTTTTTTTAAACATACTTTTCAGTACTCAATCTCAAGACAACTTAGTTAATACCTCTGCTAATCAGCAGTTGTTGCTTTCTCAGCAAAAATATAAATACACTAGCTATTGTAAGACAAGCTTCTTATTCTACTTTTCTCAGAGCAAAAGGGAATAAAACCCTCTTATTAAATTACACGTGCCAGCAGATTAAGAAAACAAACCACTCCCAATGAGAATTCTTACCATTGCAGGTTACAAAAAAAACCACCAAGCCCAAAGTAGGCCAAAAAGCTACTACTCTGAAAAAAGCTGTAGGTTTTCTTATTTGGAGGTTTGTTCTCTTATATAGTATGCTCTTACCAAGGTATCAACACTAGCTATGGGGTTGCAGGGTCTCAGCTGTACCTGCTTCCTGGCCATTTAACTCCTGTCTTTCTGGTCTCGGTTTTCAACAGATCTAAATGCAGAAAAATGCTTAAGCTTTCAGGTTGTTTAGTAGGACAAAGCTTAAAGTGTTTGTAAACACAAAACACAACACAACATAACATAACTGCTTTTCTCCTGCATAATTTTTTATTTTTTCTCTCAATTGTTCCATTTTCTTTTTTTTAATTACCTGGCCTCCCATTTGTTGCTTATCAGAAGAGATAACAGGTGTAAAAGGTCACGTGAGAAAAAAAAGGAGAAAGCTAGGCAGGGACCTCAGGCAGAAAATACATTCATTTATATGGGAGTTACAACTCTTGTTTTGTTTTGTTAGTGACAAGGCTGGCTTAAAAGAGTATAAAAATTTCTTACATTGATTCTGTCAGTCAAATAATTCTGTATAACTAGAGGGAGCTAATTAAGGAAAAGGGGAGGAATGAACACCAGCAAATGGGATGGATGTTGCAAGAAGGATTTGTGGAAACTCTTGTTGAATTACTGCTAATTGTGGTTTCACTGTAATTGGACCATAGTGCATTAATAGTAGAGAAAAAAAATCTTGGATGTTGCTAAAATGTTCTAAATCCTACTCCTTTTTAATGCAAACTTTTAAAAGTCTGTGTCTTCAGAGTGTCACCTACCCACTTAAACATACCACTTAAGCACTACTGATTTTTTCCAATTGGTATCTGTTAGGTGCTCAGTTTCTGTCATCAGTTGTGTATGTTCAAGTCTACATAATATCATAAGACTTCCCAGAAAAATGCATTGAATTACAAGAGTTCGTTCTAACATATTTTAAGACATTGTATTATATACTTTACTGTATGTGAGTGTTGTGATCAGTAATTATTTTAATTGTCTAAGAAAGAATGTAGGCACCTGTACTTCTAAAAGGTTCTAGCAAGACCCATTGTTCAGTCATGCAGTGCTGTGACTTTCAGCTGACCTGTTGGCATTAAGCCATTGAATGAAATAGGCTACAATATTTGTCTAACACTTTGGTAATATATAATTGTGGAATAACTTCTCAGAAACCCTGTAGAAAAGCATTTGCTGTCTAAGTCTTCTTAAGTAAAGGTCAACAATATTTTTTTCATTGAATCACAGAATGGTTTGTGTTGGAAGGACCTTCAAGATCACCTAGTTCCAGTCCCCCTGCCATGTCAGGGACACCTTCCCAGGTGATAAGCCTGGTGGCTTGAAAAGCCCAGGTGACTAAAAACCTGTCCAACCTAGCCTTGAACATTTCCAGGCATGGGGCATCTGCAGCATTTCTGTGTAAGTGATGACCACCCTCAGAGTAAAGAATTTCTTTCTAATACCAAATGTAAACCTACTTTACATCTGTTTGAAGCCATTCCCTGTTGTCCTATCACATGCCCGTGTAAAAGGTTCCTCTCTCTATCATCTTCATGAACTTCCTCTGGACTTGTTCCAACAGGTCCATGTCCTTCTCATGTTGAGGACCCCAGAGCTGGATGCAGCACTCCAGATGGCATTTCAGAAGAACAGAACAGGGGCAGAATCATCTCCCTTGACCTGCTGGCCACTCTGCTTTTGATGAAGCCCACAGTGTGATTGGCTTTCTGGGGTGCAAGTGCATGTTACAAGGTCATGTCAAGCTCCTCATTCACAAACACTCCCGAGTCCTCTTCCTCAGGGCTGCTCTCAATCCATTCTTGCCCAGTCTGTACTTGTGCTTTGAATTGCCCCAACCCAGGTGCAGGACCTTGCAGTTGGTCCTGTTGAACATCTCATGGGCCCACCTTTCAAGCATGTCCAAGGTCCTTCTGGATACCATCCCTTCCCTCCAGCCTGTCAATTGCAGCATGCAGCTTGGTGCCCCAAGCAAATTTGCTCAATAGAGCATCTCATAGAGCAGGCAGGGACTTCACTGCAAAACAGGCTCCATGCTCAGTCAGTTATGTGAGGGGTGACCATCTGCTACAGTCATAAGAAAATGACACAAAATTTAATTTGTCCTTTGTAACAAGCTATCGTTTAACTTTCCCATTGTCTTCTCTCATATTCACACCATTAATATATTAGCTTTGCTTTGTGATATGACTAATGTTCTTCCTCCTTTTCAACTCCCCCCGAAAGTATGTCTGTGACATTTAAGATGACATTCTATGTAAAATAGTTTTTGATTTTGCTTCGTTTTTGGGAAAAATATTTTAAAATCCAGAATAAATAAAATGAACCAGCAGAAGCATAATTTGAAGAAGGCAGGTTTATTACACAGTTATTATGGTGTGTACATACACCTGGAAACAGATATAAAGCACAAAGTACCATTGTCATCATTCTACAGCTGATGGCATACTCATCATCTTAGAAACCTGATATTGGTAAGCAAGTGATTTTGTAGTATGAGATGAAAAACCCAAGATGTCAACAAATGGAGAGTTTTGTTGTGAGAGACATTAAGAATTGAAATAATTTTTTAAAAATCTCTATTTTTGTTTCTTTAAAATGAGGAAAGGTGATTTAACCACATAGCTACTAACGGTAACATGAAGCAAGCAGTTAAATTTCCATAAATCAGAAAGAGCATTAACCTCTTGCAGTTTCATCTTTTCTAAAGCAAATGAAATACTGTATGATATGGCTGCATTGCTGACTAATAATAATACTTATCAGCAATTCTTAAATCAGTCTATAATTGCAAGACTAATTAATGTAATAATTTGGTTCTTTATTAATTAAGCAATTTGTAGCTAATTGCTTATTTTTTGTGGAGAAATTCTTCCCCAGGATTATGCTTTCTTTCTGCCTCTATGATATTGCCTCTAGAGGGATGCAGCACAGCTGCTGAATGAGTCCATGTGCTTTTCAAAAAAGGAGGTATATTACATGGTATCTGGCACTTCTTACATACAGGTAGTTGGTGCATGTGATCTTATTTCCATGCAATTCATTTCTTTCCTCCCTCCTATTCAGTCCTGACAACATCTTTGGATTTCACTGAACTGCCCCACCAGTTCAGTGAAATCCAAAGATGTTGTCAGGACTGAAAAGTGGATTTCCCTTTCTAGGAGCCTTAATCCAGTAGAGAATACAACATGTGGCTAAAGAAGTTGGGAATCCCTTGTGAATATCCTGCAGAATAGGTAGAATAAGATGGAAAGTGAAAGTTCATTGCATCTCGCTTTGAACTGAAATGTGTTCATTTAAATTAATGGCTTTACTTGGTGGCTATTGTGACCAATAAAAAGTTTTCATGGAAACCTTGATAGGATAATAACTACCTGGACAGAGCTATAAGGCCATAGAGACTGTGTAATCAGGTGGCCATTTATTCTAGAACATGTAGGTTTCTGTCACTAGACAGAAAGGAGACTGGAATTGGTTGATTTAAGTGAATCTGCTGTAGTAGGACCCAGTAATGAGATACAGACATTTTTTTCTTGTCTATCAAAGACAATTACTGCATGGCACTTCGGTTTATTCACTGGTAAAAATATTCTGAAGCTGTTTAAAGGAGCCCAAGTGTGGATGGATGCTAAAGAAGGTTTTGTTCCAGAAGTTAATTTTGCTCAAAGTTCTCCTCCCTTCCACATTGTCTGCACTTTTGTTATAATTACCATGATTGTGTTCTTTCCTGTTAGACTGGATATCTCAGTATTGCACTGCATTACACAGTTTACACATAACCAAAGTGCCAATTACACCACTTGAGATAAGTGTCATCCTGTACAAGAAGAATGTGCTTAATTGGTCTTGTTTAATTTGAGCATTTCACAGTGCAAGTGCAAAGGGCTGAAATAATCACACAATTGTAGTTGAAAATGTTTAAAAAGTACTTGAAGTACTTTTGTGAAACAGATGATTGGGAGGCTTGTCCAGTCCTCTGAGTCATACTACTCTGGTTATCCAGGAATTCAGAATTCAAGCTAAACGTGGATATTTCCGTATAGTATTTGGAGCAGTTTCCTGAATTCATCCTGTTTTTATGTAGTTACTACAAGAGAAAGAAGATGGGAACAAAAAAAGAAGGCATTTTTTTTCCAAACTGGCTACTAGGACTCTGAATCTCTCCAAGATCATGGCTTGCCCTTTAAAGCTATTTAAGGTAACCATTCAGAAGCATCCACTTATTTACTCTGGCATAGTGTTGGAGACAGTTGTTTCTTAGATTTTAGACATCCCTTGCAGGATGGTTAAAAATAAAATTGCAATTCAAACTGGCTCCCTCTGAGTTTCAAAACTGTCATGAAAGCAATCTGTTCACACAGTACTGCTATACAGCAGGACTGGATGCAATCAGGATGTGAACAAGGGTGCTATTGAACAGCACAACACATCCTCTGTAATATGACATGGAGAGCACATCAATCTGTGCAGAGCAAATGGGGTTGAGCAGGAACTGTAGCTCCTTTATGTGCCCCCTAGTAAATATGTCCTTTCTCTGAAAGCAAAAATACTAAAAATATATAGGGCTTCCAAAAGAACGGTCTTCACTATTTGGTCTTCAAAGTTAATGCTTAAGCAATTTTAGTCAAATATCTGCATGCATGAGGCAAATCAGTGGATCCAGTCAAGTGGATGATACTCTGTAAGACTCCCTAAACAATATTCCTTTAAATATTTACTGATATTTACTGAATGGAAAAAAATCATGTATGAATAGAAAATAATGGAGTGCAGGATCATTTTACACAGGTGTTGAGGAAGAGTGAAGAGATAGTCTGCGTTTATTTCCCTAAATAATTTTTCTGAAGAGAGTAAAAGATTAATGAAACAATCTCTGTGATGGTTGAGTGTAAGGTAACTCTGCAACCACAACCATAGTTGCTCCTCTTTTGAGAACATCGGTCTGCGTACAGATGTGTTTGTATTTCTGAAGAGAACAAAGTCTAACAAGATGTCTAAAGCATCTGTAAGACCTCTAGATATTTACATAATCAAATTAAAATCTAAGTCTTGACTTCACCTACAAATGGATTGGATTCCTGCTGTTTGGCTTTAACTCAGGATCAATTTAGAGTCTGTTTTTTGCTATCCTTACTCAAATACGTGCTCCTTAGAGGACAAACCAGTTAGAGTTTGGGAGGTGGTGTTCTCATCAGAGCATTAAAAATAGCATTTCAGTACTGTATTTAGTCCTGCACATGAAAGGTGTAGGTGTTAGAATGGATGATTGTTACAGGTTAAAAACCTGTTTAAAGACTGCTTTATTATCTGAATGAGCTAAAAGCAGATATGTCTGCTATATAAATTGTGGTAATCGCCCAGCCATGAAATAAATGTCCCCCAAGACAGATCCAGCCACTGAACGATTCTAACTGCAGCATAATTCACTAATGTGAGCAGAATAGCAGTTCACAGTCATATAATGATTGAATCATTACCGTGGAAACCTCTACTGCTATTTCTACCACAAATTCTGCACTGGTTTGCATGTCTTAAGAAGATTCTTTCCTTTTGGAATGTTGTTCTATCTGTACTATTGTATTTTTGACATTCAACAATTTTAAGAAAATACAAGGGATATCCTTATGATATGTTTTCCAAAAAAAGTACCATGTACAATGTTTCATATCTATTTACAAACTGGGAAATAATTATAATTATCATTTTTCTGAGTGTTGGGAGAGAATGAAGAAAACGTAGTTTGAGTTTACATTTTAAGCATTGCAGTTGTGACACTTCTGCATAAAGCAGGTCAGTATGATTTGGATGATAAGAAAGAACTGCTTAAAATATTTTTCACAGTGGTAAGTCCTAGACTGTAGCATGTCAGTTTATTGCAGGAAATCAGTTGCTGTCTTATAGAGATCAGGATTTTATATTACCTATGTTATCTTTACAGTGTTTTCGAGAAAAACTTATGATGGGCTGGGAACATAAAGAAATTCTCATAATTGATTGTCTGTTTGTCCAAAAGTTTTATGTATTTGTGTCTTCCATCAGTATTTGTGTAGAGGAAATCTCTTTTGTTTACTTGTGTCTTGCAAAACTTGATAGTGTTTGTAAAAATTCACATGGTCTTTTCTGGCATATGGTAACTGAATAGAATTTGCATAAATTCAAATTTTACCCAGGCTCTCCAACATTTTCTAATTCCCTGTCTTCATTTCTGGTGACCACTATTCCAGGAAGAGATGTCCTTTTGGCTCATGGTGTTAGATACAGGAATGAGGAAGCACTGCAACAATAATCTGTGGGAGTAGATGCTAAAGAAATATGTGTCAAGGAGTGATACAGCTTACTTTGTATTTGTTGAACTCCCTATCAGTAGGAAAGCTGTGACTTTGTTCAGTCTTAAAATATCATATGTTGTCATAGTTGAAATATGATATTCATCTCACAGAGGCTAGCTTTTGCTAAATTAAATTCATACTACTAAAGCAGCTCTGAATTATGATGTACAGTTGAAAGATTCTGTCACTGTCAATATCCAAAAAAAGCTGTACTAAAATTTTATTCTTTCTGCATCAGTAACTTTATGGTGGTCCCTGAATTCAATATTGCCAATGGAAATTGCTAGCAATGTAGCCTTAAGCTTTGACACTTTAATTATCTGAGACATGGATGTTCTGAGCTTCAGATGAAGTATCTAAGAAACTGATGAATATTCATGAATTATTAAGCTAAATACTTCCCCAAAAGTAGAGTAGTGGGATGAAACAGATACTTCTATTGCTGCTTTTCCTATTTTTTGCTAGTTCTTAGCACTTCTGAATTGTAGAAATAAATGTTGACTCCAGTCATAGTAAAAATCATCTTGCTTGGTTGTCTTGTATGCCAGCAGTCATTTGTTCTAGAGCTTCTTATCTTCCCATTTTCCTTTCAATGCCTTGATTACATTTACAGTGTCAAGATCCATATGACAATGTCTCTTTTTGTCTGCAAACCAGATTATGTAGCTATCAGTATAATAAATAAATTATTTCATCATTTCAAGTGCCTTTGGATGCCTGATATGAATGATCTTTGCCCATTTATATTTGGTCATCTGAATCTGCCTATGAAATTGTGTCTTTTGGAATCTGTTGGTAACATACTGTTGCCACTCTCATCATTCCTTTTTGTTATATGGTGGCTCACAGTGTAACTGGCATTTCATTGGCACTTGGTCTCTCAGCCTGAATCCTAGGTCTCAGCAATTCTGTCTATACTGATGAATTCCCATTTTTAGACTCTCATAGTGTTAATAGCTCTTAGAACCCACCAGTTCTAGATATTTGGGTTATTGGTATGACTTGGGAAGTGATACTTTTCAGCCTCATGTGCTTATAATCTTTTTACTGTGACAAAAAATATTTGTGTTCCTTCTATGTAGCAATACTGAGGCAGTCATGCAAAAGTCCTCTGAATTTACTTCCACAAACATCAATAAAATTATTTTAGCATTACCTTGCATTATCATTTGTATTATCATTGTATCATTGTATCAATTATCATTGTACATTTGCTCTGGCCAGAAAAACTATATGTATCTATCTATATGTATATAAATGCAATAATACATATGAAATAGCAGTATAGGAATCCACAATTTGCAAACACTAAGTTTCCCATAATTAGGAAATAGTCCCTGAAGGACAGGAGGGCCAGGTTAAGCACATTTATGTTTCTGGTGCCAAGAGAGAGGAATATTCTGTGATTGTCGTCCAGACCATTCCCTAAAATGTCTTCCTCCTTGGAAATAATACACACAAAATCAGTAATGCTTGTGCCAGTGTGGACCCAGGCACATGCACTTGTACCCAGGGGATAACAGATGCTCTCAGATCCCATGATAAAGGCAGAACCACAAAAGCCAGAACAGATTTAGATTAATAAAAAATGTATTCTGCATCTGTAACAGATTATCTGTAAGAAAGCGTGTTCCTCAAGTAGCTGATTTTTCTTTTTTCATAAAAAAAGTTAAACTGAAATAATTGTATTTGTAAAGAATATTCTGGCAATACATGGAAATTAGACTAATTTCATTTGCCTTTTCATTTCCTCTTTCCTGATGTTGAAAAGGCTAGATTATTTTCATCAGTAAAGATTGAAAAAGGTGCTGGTGAAACCTTGAAAATGACCTTTGAATTCACAAAGATTATAATTTAATTTTGTTGTCATTAGGAATTGTTACTGGTGGGATAGCATTTTTTATGTCATCTAGCTTTCTGTTCAGTGAGCTAAGTGCAAGGCTAGAAAGAGTTGGCCTTCTGTTGGGGGTTGAATAATTTCTTTTCTTTCCTGTGGAATTTTCCCCCATTGTTATGCTAAGTACTTGTGGCTACAAGTTAATTGCCCTTCATTGGAAGGTGAGGGGGGGGGAGGGATGGAAAAAAAAAAAAAAAGAAAAAAAGGGAGCCGGAAAAAGGAAGGGGGTCAGGGGAGAGGGCTCTTTCATAGCTGGCACGTGGAGTTGGAAGGCAGTGGGGAGATCCGGTCTTGGACCCTTTATTCCCTGCAATTTTTCAACGCCGGAGACCACGTTTCCCTGCTGTNCAAAACTTACTTATTTACTTAAGTGTTGTAATTTTGTTTTTTGTCACCAAGCTATAGAAAACAGTAATTGATGAATGTATGTGTTATCATTCAATAAGGTGATTTGAAATAGGGTGAGACTTCTGGGTGGGGGAAAGAAACAATTGTTAAATGTCAACTAGTGAGAGGTATCCCTTTACCTTACTTAGTTGACCAGTCAAGTGAAGTTGTAAGAACAACAGAGTTATTTCTTTCATGGCTGCACCAGCAGTGATGCCAAGCATAGTCCATAATCTCTCCTGTAAGGTGGAGCATGTGCATATGTATGGATTAAATGTTGAATAGTCATAGGAAAATAGGAAGAAGACTGAAATGATCTCTGTGTCACTAGGTTTAACCTCCAGCTGTTTTCAGAAATCGTATCATAGAACATATTAGAGTCCCTTTAATGGACAGCTTAAGATGCATTAAGTGATATTTCTAGTGCTCACTACTTTTGTTGGAAGGCTCTTGCAAAAATGCATTTTACTGATTAAATGAGGAGCATCTTCCTAATTCTGGCCTAAGTATTTGTGGCCATTATGAATCCATTTGTCCTTTTGCCAGTATTCCTTAGCCTAGATTGATCTCTCCTTCCTGGTGCTCTGCTATCTGATGTTGTGATGGGTTGACTGTGACTGGATGCCAGGTGCCCACCAAGGTGCTCTACCACTCCTCTCATCAGCTGGGTAGGAAGAGAAAATATAATGAAAAGCTCTTGGGTCAAGACAAGGGCAGGGGGAGATCAGTCACCAATTAATATCAAAGACAAAACAGACTTGACTCGGGGAAATTAATTTATCACCAAAAACATCAGAGCAGAATAATGAGAAATCTTACTAAATCTTAAAACACCTCTCCCGAACCCCCCTATCTTCTTGGCCTCACCTACTCCCCATTTTCTTTACTTCTCCCCCCAAAACAGTGCAGGGGGACAAGGAATGGGGTATGTGGTTACTCCTCACATTCTTTACCTCCTCTTCTGAGAGATCTCTCCTAGGAGAAGGCCTCCTTGATCAAATCCATTGTGAGTTCTTTCCATGGACTGCAGTTCTTCATTAACTTCTCCAACATGAATTTCTTCCATGGGGTGCAGTCCTTCAGGAGCAGACTGCTCCAGTGTGGGTCCCCCATGGGGTTACCAGTCCTCCCAGCAAAGCTGCTTCAGTGTGGCCTCCTCTCTCCGTGGGTCCTGACAAAAGCCTGCTTTCCAAGGGACCACAGCGTCCTTTGGGCATCCTCTTGCTCTGATGTGGGGTTTTCCATAGTCTTGCAAGTGGATCTTTGCTCCACTGTGGACTTCTGTCGTGGTGGGCCCTGGGGCAGTGGTGGAGTGCCACAACCTTTTAGAGAAGCATCCTGGGGAGGATGTCCTCTGGGCACAGGCATGTCCTCCTTACTTGCTTCCAGGCAGAGAGTGATTTCAGCTTTTTTGTGAGTGCTCTGCTTCAGCTAACACAGGAAGCCACATGTGGTAGTCCAAGGAAAAGCCTTATTTTTCTTTCCTTGAAAGGGTCTAGGAACAAACAGGCTTGAGAGAGTTCCAGGGAGAAGGGTTGATATAGGAAAGCTAGGGGCAGGGTAGAGCAGCAAATGAATCATCTGAGGGCTCAGGGGCGGTACAAAGGGGGAAGGGCCAATGGGGTACAGGCAATTTACATGAAACAGGGAGGCATGCTGGGAGTAACTTTTTGTAACCATTATGAGAGTGCCTAAGGGCATAACCTCCAGGGGAGATGCACAATTTCATGTAGAGAGGCAGTTAGTCTTCCCAGGCTTCCATGGGTTTTAGAGATCCAGCTGTCTCATCCATGCTTTTTACTGCTGGCTGTAGAGGTGATTCAGCTCTAACTACTGAAGCATGTCCACACTCTTCCACTGACTTTGGTGTCTGCAGAGCTGTTGCTTTCTCTGGCTCCTGTTTTTTTTTATGTAGATTTGTTTTCTTACATTCTGAAATCTGTTATTCCAGATGTGCTGCTACTATTAAAATCTTGCCCTTCAAACCCAATGTGTATGTGGTATTATAATTGGCCTAATTTTATTTTTCCCAGTGTAAGTATGTCAGTGTCTCTAAGTGTTCCCTCAGAAGACAGAGAACCTGTCTATTCCTCTGATTACCTTTGAAGAATTCTCTGCACCTGATCCAGTTCGTATCTGTTTTGACATAGATGTTTAGATGTATAGACTGTGTTTGTGCTGCAACACCAAAAGTGCTTTATACAATAGCATTTACACTTTCTTTTCTTTGCTGGAAATAGTTTTCCTGATGCATCATATGATTTTAGTTGTCTTTTTCAAAGCGCTATCAAATGGATGTCTTGGGTATCAAATGATGGCCATCCTTTTTCTATACTGCCTCCAGTTGTCTGTATTTCATAGCAGCCCTCAAGTGCACAACACTGTATTTAACAGTATTAAAATTTAATCCAGTTTCTATTCAGTCCTCAAGGTCATAGAGCTCTTTTTGTATGATATTATGGTCCTCAGCCACAACTGTTGCTGCTTTACAGTTTTACATCAGCAAGCAGTAATTAATACATGTATTTTTTTTTGTGTCCATGTCATCAGTGAAAATATTAAGAAAAGTCTCATCCTCAAATGGATCCTTGAAGATCTCCTTTAAGACTTGCCCCTCAAATGAGTAGTTCTACTTTCAGTATGTATCACTATGTTCTATTGAGGCCATTTCTTACCTAACTTGCATTTCTTGTGCTCGTTTCCTTCATCATATCCAAGTAATATTCCATGCAGAGCAAGTGAGTGCTGAAAGTAATTGTGTTCCTTGGAGATGTATGCTTATCTTTTCAATACATTTCTGAAGTCCAGATGTAATATTTTCCAGTTCCATTGGTTTTATTTAAAATACTGTAAGTTATTAGGGAAAAACCTAGCAAAATCATCTTCCAGTAGAGAGCAAGGAGACAGCTAATACATCTTTTCTCTGTGTGTGTGTGTGTATATAAGAGTGAATACGTGGATACAGAGAATGATGGGGCAGACTTCCATGTTGGAATTGCTGGTGTATTACCCAGAGTTTGAGCTTTTAGGATCCCCAGCCATGTGTCTGTGCAGCTGTCTTCATCACCATCAGATTCATATGACATCTACTCCTTGTTTTTCAACACTGTTATTTAGGAAAATCATTGTGCTTCCATGGCTTTATGTTATTGAAAACAGAGTATTTTTTCCTTGGAATCTGTAATCTTTCGAAATATTTATGTGGGATCACCTAGAGCCTTAAGATATTATCTTTTAACAGTGTTTTAGTGTAAGAAATATTTTAATGGTACTCCATTTCTTGTATCTGTGATATGTTGCTGTAAGTCCATGATGCTCAAGCTCAGTTTGTCCATTCTCAAAGGTTTATTATTTTTCCTCCATATAATATGGGACTGACTACAAACAAAGGTGCCAGCCATGCTTGGCCTGGTCTCGGGAGAATGTTCATAATTAGATAATAATGTTGCTTTGTGAATTTGTCCTCATTTCACTGGATAACTCTTCTGGTACAAAGTAGTTCCCTAACATCATGATAGGCAGCAGTCCAGTGGTGTTTTGGTTCTTACTGTATGCATCAGTCTTTCATTTAACTTTCCTATACTTAAATTAATTACTCTCATTCTGTGTGAGCCAATATAATCTTCAGTCAGATGGTGATTCCAAAGTCTGATCACTGTGTCTCTCCTAAAGAAAACTAATTTACATTTAACACAATACTGTACTGAAAAGATATTTTCTGTCTCATTTATATTCAATAGCAAATCTGTGCTTTTCAAATGGAGATGGAGAAAAGATCCTATGAACTACTGCAAGCCTACAAATGCTTTTGGTAGCAGTAGGAGCTGGCACCATTCAGAAACCCACCTGCATTCTAAAAGTTAAGATAATGGGAAGCTTGTGCAAAATTTTATTGACTGGCCCTTGGAGCCAGCTAGACCACCAGCATGGATCCTGTAAAAGCCTTTTCCCCCCACAGAAGAAAATTCCCTATCCTAAAATGGAGATGGTCTGATGTCCATTCACTTTTAGCCTTTCTCTATTTCTGTCTTGTGTAATCAATCTTATTCAAAAGCTTTCTTTCATATTCTAATTATGAAATGCCATGGCAACCCTCATCTCAGATGAGGTCTTTAAGGGCTATTGATAATGCGTATAACCTTTTCCAGCACCAAGATTTGGACCCAAAGTTAGTGGAAAAAGGCAGGAACTGAAATTAATGTTTTTACCAGTGAGTGTGATTAGCCAATAGAGCAGCTTCTGGTAGGAGTAGCTGATCCATAGTCATTAAAATGTCAAAGACTTACTGTGTTTTTGTTTGTTTCCTTGTATTTAATGTGAGCCATATGGCAATGAACAATACGTCATTTTGAGTATCCAAGAAGGGAAATCTTATTAACAAAAGCTTTATATTAGCATGTGTGAAAGAGGGCTTTCATTATACTTCTAGGGTTAATTTATATGGGGTAATGTTTGGTCTCAGTTAATCCATCTGTCCAACATTTTAACAGTATTTTAATGAAACTTTGAGCCAGATGTCAATGTGGAAAGGGTTGCCTATTTTAACCATTGATTTTCAGTAAAGTATTGAGGAATGAAAAACTGAAAACCTAACTCTAAAAAGGAGGAATTACAGTGATCATCATTGATTTTAACAGGGTCAGCATTTCATGGAGCATTTCTATTTCAACAACTGAAGTAGCAAAATAAAAATCGATACATATTCAAGATTATCTTTAAGCATGTAAGACACAGTTATTGTAAAACCTGCAATTCTTTCATGTGTAGTGGGTCATAGTGTTTTATATTACATAACAAAAAAACCCAAATACAAACAAACAAACAAACAAAAACCACCAACAAAAAACCACAAGAAAACAATCTTTGTAAAATATAAATTTGTGTCTCAGGTTTGTTCCTAATTCATAATAGGCACAAAGCTGGTCCCACATCTGTCATTGCTAAATGAAAACTGAAATGTTACTGATAATTTTTAGCCCTTTAACCAACGATTTCCAGCAGATATGCTTCTATGTTCATTGCATACAGTTCTTAACTTCCTAGTGAATCATTCAATTGATTACTGCTGGTAAAGGATCTTAACAGGACTTGGACTTTATGATCTTTATGCCCTGACCAGCCTCCTGTTGGCCCTCTGTCTACACCTCTGTTCATGGGCCTGGGAGCCTGATTTCAGCTTAGCCCATGGCCTTCAGTCCCTGCCTGAGCCATATCAGAGGACTACTGGTTTCCAGCCAGACACAGCCCTTCCTGGCCATGGGCACTTTTGATCAAGACCCTAACCTGAAGGCTGCTTTCATGGCTAGACCTGAGACCTGCCTCATCACCAGGAATTTTCATTATGATCTGCACTCTTGGTTGAGCTTGACTGCCATCCCTGGGTCTGTCCTGCCCTGTTCACCTTGCCTGGGTACTATGGAGCTGGGCCCTGGGTGGCAACACACCTGACCTGCTGGCTGGACATCATGTTTGGCTTCCACCTTCCCATCCCTTAGGGAAAAACCAGACCTTACTTTACACTGCTGTAACTGTCTACAGAAAGGGATAGAAAAACTTGGATTCAGCTTCTGTTCCAGTGGGCAAAGGGATGTTGCTCATAGATGTCGCGATCATGGGTTGAATCAGTCTCTGAAATATTAAAAAGAAGTCTGAGGCAGAAGAGTTTAATTCTGGTAACTAAAAATATTTTTTTAATGGTTACATTCGTGAGTCTGTGGTTAAGGAGTTTTTACAGAGCTGTGCTTGGTCATGGGCAGCAGAGAATTGAATCTGTTTGGGACTGTACTTAGCAGAATTATAGATAACACTCAAATCTATCGAAAAACAAGAAGCTTTTATCAGGGTGTCATTTCTTAACTTTAGAATAGTTAGGTATCACCTAACTACTTCATGTAGCTGGGTGGGCAATTCCTGCATTCTTAATTTATTGAGTCTTAAAAATGTCACTTCTTTCAGACCTTTGAGTGCATTTATTGCATTTATAGCCAGATAATGTTTTAGTTCCTGTGACTTTTGGAGGCATATAACTTTTACTTATCCTGCACAGCATTCCTATCCCATCCCCTCTCCTTATTATGTGTGTAACATTTTTTGTTATCAGACTGTTACATCTAGCAGTATATGACTCATGGCCCATTGCAGCTAAGTCAAATGTCACTGTTATGAATATACTGCAAGATGAGCCTGCATTTCACATCTTTGGTGCAATATTTATTATTCAGCTCTTGCTGTAGTGAGTGGTAAGATAACCACGAGGCTGCAAAGACATTTGGCACAGGTCTGAGTCTGCCTTTAGTATGCCTGACTACTGTGCAAGAACAAAAGGCCTATTTTTATACTTGGTAGTCATCACTTTTATAACTTTAATGTCGTCACTACTGGTGACTAAGAGGGAAGGGTCAGTGTACTCTGGTTGGAAGATTTTACACACTCAGGACCTCTGAAGAGCTCATAGCTTTTCACATGGGCTAACAACCAGTTACATTAAGAACATATCATCTACTTAATGAACAAGAGGGCTGTAGCAGAGGCCCACCGCATTGTCACCCGTGATGGTCTGCCCACCAGTCATAATGTGAAAATTGCCAGCTGGCTCATGCCCATCCCTAGAGCTCTGTGCATTTCTGCTACTCTCAACATAAAGGGCAAATTGCTGACCTTCCCAGTCTCTCCTTCCTTGCCTTTCTGAATTTTGCTTTAGCCCATTAATGGCATTTCATTCTTGTTGTCTTGAGTTCTTTTGCTTGTTTACATACTCCTGCCTAGGCCCACAATTGGTTTTCTCCATATTCCCTTGTTTCCACTATTTGTGTCTCTCTGTCTATTTTCCTTTGTCAACATTTTGAATTCGGTATCTTCACATCTGTAGCTACATGGAAATAATGGAAGACACCTCAACAGATGCACTTTGATGCCATTCCCTCAGTTCCTACTCAGATGTACTTTTTCCTCTATTGGCTTCCATGACCTCAAGACTTACCTTTTTCTAAGGCAATCCACTCAAATAAACCCCCTGTTTTCTTATGGTCTCAAAGTATTGTTATTACTCAATTATTAGGTAAAATTGTAGGGGCACTGACATTTTCTTAAGAAAAATCTGTGTGTATAATATCATCGGGGATAATCTGTGGTCTGCTGGTTTATTGATGATCAGGATGAAGGGATCAAGTTACCAGTAGCAAATTTGTGGATGACACCAAGTTAGGTGCAAGTGTCAATCTGTTGGAGGAGGGCTCTTCAGAGGGACCTGGACAGGCTGGACAGATGAGCTGAATCCAACAATATGATTTTTAACAGATCAAGTGGCGAGTCCTGCGCTTTGGTTACAACAACCCCATGAAGCACTACAGGTTAGGGACAGAGTGGCTGGACAGGAGTCAGGCAGAAAGGGACCTGGGAGTGCTGGATGACAGCAACTGAACATGAGCCTGCATGGTGTCCACATGGCCAAGAAGGCCAATGGTATGCTGGCCTCTATCAGGAATAGTGTGGCCAGCAGGACCAGGGCAGGGATTCTTCCTCTGTAATAGCACTGGTGAGGCCGTACCTTGAGCCCTGTGTCCAGTTCTGGTTCCCCCGAACTAGGAAGGACATTGAGGTGCTGGAGTGTGTCCAGAGAAGGGAAATAGAGCTGGTGAAGGGTCTGGAGGACAAGTCCTATGAAGAGTAGCTGAGGGAGCTGGCGTTCTTTAGCCTGGAGGAGGCTCAAGAGAGACCTTATCGCACTACAAGTACCTAAAAGGAGGTTGTAGCTGGGGGAGGTCAGCCTCTTCTCCCAGGCACCCAGTGACAGGACAAGAGGACACAGTCTTAACCTACACCAGGGGAGGTTTTGGCTGGGCATCAGGAAGACGTTCTTCAAGAAAGTGTGATTTGGCATTGGAATGGAATGCCCAGGGAGATAGTGGAGTCATGATCCCTGCTGTGGTGTAGTTGATAAGGTAGTGTTATGTCATAGGTTGGACTCGATGACCTCAAAGGTCCTTTCCAACCTAGTTGATTCTGTGATTCTGAGAGGATAAATAGGATCTGGGCTTGGTTTTCATGGAGTTCTGTTTCTTCTAGACAGGCCCAGCCTGACGACCTTTATGTACAGTCAAAGAAATCTCATGTGCAATTTGTTGTAAGCAATATGATTAAAAGGTACCTTTTTAAAAGGTGTCAGAATGTTTGATATGGTAACATTTGACCCATGCCAATTTGTGTGGGCTTACTTGTTTGGCAGAGCTCCACAATAGCTGTGATAGCCCAGCAGGTTTTTTCCTCAATATCACAGCAATACAAGAATTCACTAGCTCAGTTTTAAAGCAGGGGAAAGAAAACAACATAGAAAAATTAAAATTATTTACAAGACAAAGGATGCAAATGGCTGGAGCAGTCATCATACACATTTAGTCCCTGCTTAAAAGTATTCTACTTCTAAAAACTAAAACTGGATAATATTGATTTTATGTTTTCTTTTTGATCTGCATTTATTCATTTCTACTGCAGGATGTGAAAATTCCCTTAAAATAGTATTTGCTGAAAATACATTATTACAGCACAAGTGAGTATTTTGAATCCATTGCTCCTAGTTAACTGGTGTACTTTGCTAAGCCTTGAAATTATTTAATTGATTCTGCATTAAAGCTGATGTGGATTAAGACTATCTCTGCAGAAATAAGTGGAAGAATAGGAAGATAAGAGCATGGAGAATAAAGTTCAATATCTCTGAAGGGAGGTGACATTTTTGTCTTAAAAGGCTGTCAGCTCTTATAGTATTTATGACTGATTCTCGGAAGAAAAATGTCTAAAATTAAATACATCAGATTTGCAAGTGACAAATGAGTCATGGGTAAATGCAGAGAAAAGTAGAAAAACCAGCAATGACAGAATGTGGGTGTTAAGAATAATAATAAATAAATCTGAGCTCGGATAGCTGAATATTCATAACTAATCTCATTCTGTTTCAAATTTTTAGAAAGCTGCGATTCGAATTCCATTAGCTAGTTTTTCAACATCAGCAATCTCATATAAGTTGAATAATTTGTTATCCAAAAATAGAAAAATATTCAAGTTCAAACCTTGAAATCTATAGTACATGTGAAAATCAGTAATTTTAAAAAAATATTTTGCTTTTTGAAAGATCTTGTGTGTTTCTCAGTTGTAATGGGTCCTGATTGTCCATGACTTTATAGCTAGTTTAAAAAAAGTATTAAAAATAGTTTCATGGAATACATCTGTTCTTCATTTTCTCCCAGAGCCTTAGTCTGATCTTCACAGTACTCTCAATAAGATTAACTCATCCAGATATCTGGTTGCTTAGTCTGATACTAAGGTGATAACAGTAAAATTTGTCATGTGAAACCATGGGATTGTATTCCAGTGCATATTTCCGCTCCTGGAAAGGCTGTGTGTAAGTGGCAGGCAAGTCTCTAGGGAATCACCAAAGAGGATGCAGATGGGAGGGGTGATGGCAGCCATCTTTGCAAAGATGTCACTCCCTGAGGTGAGATGATGAAACATATGAACAAAGCAATTTCTGCATGAACACACCTTACTGCCCTGCAGTCAGGTTCACTTTTCCTTTCAGTCTTGAAAGATGTGCTTAATTAAATAACAGATAACAGCATCTATGTATTTAGTGGCTGATAAACTGAAAACACATTTCACAAATTCAGAATATATTTTTAAAGAAATTAAGTTTGAAAGCTGGTCATCCAACCAACATGGAAAAAAAAATCACACTTTAGCTTCTGATGACAAAAGAGAAAATAGACTCTGCTGTTAAACTTTAGTTTTTGTTTACAGACTAAATATCTTTGCCAGTATAATTTCATGGATGCTTTGCTAATTGTCACTAAATATTCTGACCCTGTTTGACACAGGAGTGCACAATTCCTAACCTTCATGTGTTAAATGTTCTTCAGGAAAAAGTGTGTTTTCTGTCCCAGGTAACAAGAAGAAAACTTGATTTTCTAGATGTAATGTGAAAAGGAAGGAAAATATCTCTAAAGAGGGGAACTAACTTACCGTGCCCAGTAAATCTAAGCCTGGCCTTCCATTGTGATCTCTCTATGCTGCACTGAGCAGTTCTCAAACTAATTGAGACCAACCTGAGTCAGGATTATTCCTCTGGAATAGATCCAACAGCAAGCACTGTACCCCTGCTTCTCCCTTTCTTCTGATCTTTTCCCTTACTGGTTAGTGATTGCAGCCCACTTGAATTGTGATCATTTATGTGAAGAATATAAGAACCCTCATCTTAGCCCTTAGTAAAGGTGATTAAAAGAAAAGGGTGAAATGCAAACAGTAAAATAAAACTAAGGAATGAAGTACCATCAGGTGATTAAGTAAAGAAGTGTGTCTAGTGTGACAGAGATACTTGAAGACCTACTCATAGCGGGGTCTCCCTCTTGCCTGCATCACTGGAATTCAAGGCTGACTCCAATAAAAACCACCATTAAAGACCCACTGGACTTGATGACTCAGTGACTGGTACTTAATTTTCTTGGTTTAACAGTAACCAAGTATGAGTGCTCTGCATCTGTAGGTGGGTCAGTTCCTTTTCTGCCTGCCAGCTTTTTCTGCTGCCTCTTTGATGGCTCTACTTTGAGGGATTTTTCTACTCTGAGGGTTTTTTTCTTAGGGGTGTTTCTTCCTTCCCCTTCTTATGCTGTTGTAGAGACTTTCTCTCATACTCTTTTTCGGCTGCACTGAGAAAAGGTGCTGTTTCAAAAGATTGTATCAAGGAGTTATTTTCTTAATATTTAAAATAAGATTTTGCTTGGAGCAATCCTTGGAGAGTTTGAAGTTGAAATATGTTTCCTCACTGAAAGCGATTGCCCTTCTGTTGTGTGAGCATAGGCCCGGGTATGCGTGCTACTTACTGTTCCACCTTAAAGCTGCCAGTTCCGGCCTGCTGGTAGGAAGATGGTGTTGGTGATGAATTATTTGGTGGTTTTATTTCAGGTCTGGTTTTTCTGTTTATTTTTTCACTTGAGCACTGAAGGTCTTTGGTTTACTGTCTCTTTCTCTTTTAAAAGAGAGGTGACTGTGGCCGATTGAAGACATGGGAAGAAATCAAATGAATTCACAGGCCATAGAAATTCAGTGTTCTGTTAATTATCACTAAAACCACTGGGAAAACAAACTAAACAAGCAGCCAGCTGGAAGGAAGTGCACAAGCACATCAAGATAGATGTGACTGTAAACTGATGACTACAATCAGTTTCATCAGGGAATGAAAATAATGTTCAAAGTTTCAGTGCTTCTGAAGTATTTTCCATTCGGCTTCTTTAGGTCATTCCAAACCAAAACACAAATTGTCTGAAGATCAGAGGGTGATAATTCTTAAAGCAATGTTGCTGGAGGATTGGACTAGACTGGGAGGAAAGGACGCACAGCTTTTCAGTTTGACCTTGCTTCTCCTTTATAATCCCAATTCCAGCTGCAATGTAAAAGCATCTTCTAGACTTCACAGACTCTTCTGTTAATGTAGGTGCTCTCATAATCGTATTTGTACTTAATTATTGAGAACTTGATATCTTCTCAGGAATAAAACTGTGTTGGTTTCAGCTGCAATACTGAGACAAAAGATATGATCAACCTTGTCACCAGACTACTGTTTGTGTTTGCAGTGAAGAATATTTAATGCTGATTAAGTTCATGCTGTAGCCTTTAGGCTTGGTGGAACACGTAAACCAGACGTGACCCAGATCAAAAAGACGTAAACCAGATCAAAATTTCTAAACTCCATATACTTTGCTTGGTGACTGTTTCTTTCTCTTCCATTTTTTAAATTCTTCTGTGCTTGGATCAAACTGCATGACCATGGGTGTGCCTTACAGACAGAATTAAGAATTTCACACAGTTATTTAAGTTTGATTTTCCTCTAATGAATACAGGAGTTGTAATTTAGATTTGGGCACAATGTCAGTTCTTTATGAAATGAGTGAACAGGGCCTGGTCTTTCAAGGAAAGTTGTAAGAGCTTGGCAGACTCCAGTACTGAGGTTTCTGATCTCTATTTAGAGGTTGGCCAAATCTGTAAAGTTTCCAGTTTAATGACCTTTCTAAAGTCCTTATCAGTTTTATGCTACCACCTTTGGTAAAATGCAAATTTTCGGTCTAACTTCGGCACATTGGTGGGTATCTGGCAGCCTGTGTCAGTGAGTTCCTTGGTTTTATTTCTGTTTGGATAAGAACACAATGATCAGTTGGGAGTTTATTTACTTTTTATTTGATTGTATATGTCCTTATCCTGTCACAAGTCAGAGACAATAGCTGCTCAGTGTTCTATTCATTTATATGTGTTATATATTTGATGTCACTTAGTATTCCTCTTCCTGATGTAAGGTACAAGTCCTTAAAACATCTCATCATCTTTCTTTGTCAATGGCCAGACATTTCTCGTTCTGATACATATTTTTACAGAGTAGGTGTTCAGTGCTGTACAGAATACACCAGATAAGACTTTATTGTTTATAAACATAAAGGCATTGTCCCCAGTTTTTTTTTTTTAATGCAGTTTTATTTTTACTTTCTGTAATAACATACAGGTTTCTTTGGATGCAGTTAAACTGCACAGATGACTTATATATTTCTCTTAAATGTGTCTTCAAGGTGCATAGTAAGTACTTAATTATGCTATTGTGATACTCTCAGGTCTTTTGGCACTTTCCAACAATCTTGTCTGGACAGTGCAAACTCAAGTAACTTTGTATGATATGGCATTTTAGCACTTTTTTTTTTTTTTAAAGCAGCAGCTCACAATCCCTCTGGTAATTCAGTAATATTATATATAGTGAAAAATTGATATAATAAATATAATAAATTATTATATATATATATAAACTGCTTCTGCACTCTCACATACACTTTTTAGCGACTCACTGGTTTTGAGCTACTAATTTGCTTTTATTTTCATATCCCTTTTTCTGAGACTGCAGGGGTTTTTTTTCATTCTGTTTCAGGTCAGTGGTTTTCTAATGTCTGGCATGTGGATATTTTTTATCATATATTTGAATAATTTAATGAATGCCAGATTCATGTTCAAGCATAAAGAGACAAAATACAAACTGTTAGCATCTAGCAGTGTCCTAGTCTGTGTTTTCCATGGTTTTGAATTTCTGAAAGGAAGCTAATAAAAACTGTCAGACAGGATTTTGTTGCAGATTTTATATGAGAAAACCTCTTAAAATTTAAATTAGATTATCTGGATAGAATTTTATCATCTGCAAAAATTAATAGATAACAGTTTCAAAATGCCAATAAATATATCTGGTAGTGTGTCCAATATTTCTACAGCCAGTCTTCACAAAAAGCAAAGACAATTATCTACTATATTGCCTTAAAATGTACCCATTCAGAATAAACTTTGGTGCCTAAAACACTCATCTAATAGTTTAAAGGAATATTAAAACTATCTACAGGATCTGAAGTATTGACACTATGAACTGAAGGGAAAATATGATTTGACCTCGGGAGTAATTCAATTTGGTCAACAAAACTAGAAGAAAAAATTTGCCATAATCACAAGGATCTTCAAGAAGGCTAGAGACACTCTTTTTTTCAGCATCTATTATTTTTCAGTAGACTAGCGAGTTGAAAAGAATTAAAAAATAGCCCAAATTTACACCTTGGACAGTATATTAATAACAAAAAAGTATTCAACAACAGTGATGGGTTTATGTATTTATGTGGAACAAGTTGTAACCTGGTTGTATTTTGTATTGGATTTGGGTTTGTCTTTGGCTGTTAAGTGAAAAAATGGAATCTTTCTGTAAAACTTGCTTTCCTAAGGAGCTGGACATGGAATACGTTACCATTAGCTGTTCCTTTCTGATTTTCTTAACTCATGAGTTAATATAACAGAAGCAACTGTTTCTTTCACACTTCATAAAATAGAAAAAAACAATTGTCTATACACTTATAAACAAGAATAAGGATTTTAACTGCACATAGACAGTATTTGCCATAAATGCTCTTATTATTAATGGATTGTTCTAAATGTAGCTTTGGAACAATAACTTTAATATGTAATCTAAGAAGTACCTAAACTGAAAAGAACAGATTATTAACTTGCTGCTGCAGCTGTCCTACTAGAATATTTTATTACTTATTTTTTCATCGATAGAATATTTTTACCAAATACAGATTAAATATGAGAAATATTATATATTCATTTTTTTCTTCCAAAGACAACTAGAGCTTTTATTTATAAAAAACCCCCTGAGCATCTAAGTAACTTTTTATACTATATAAATAACTGTAGCCTGTAATTAATTTTCATTTTCAAACTCTACCATTAAGCATTGTAATACATATCCATGCCCTTTATATCATATAGAGATGTATACAGTTGGGTTTGAGTGATTTATTTTGTGTGTTTAATTTCCACTTTTGTTAACCTAGAATGCTCTTGGCAAGAAATAGTAATGATTTCTCTAAGGCAAAATGTATTTTTGGAGAAAAATTTTATTCTGTCCCAGAAATAATGATTCCTTTTCTTTCCACTGTGTAGCCATTGCTGTGCCTGCATTCAGCCATTTCCTGTTCCCTGTGGCCAAAACAGCCACCTACAATCACATTGTCCTTCTGTATTCCCGAAGGCAAGTCTAGGAGGGATCTTTCCTCGTAGTCACTGAGTACCTGTGGCAAGGAGTTATCCGGCAAACTTCAAGAGTTTCCAAGACCTGCTTATCACAGCAGTGTGATATTCCCAGTTGATGTCTGGGAAGGTAAAATCTCTCATTAGAACCAAAGCTACCAATCCAGAAATTTCTCCTAATTGCATATAGAATCACTCATCAATGCCTACATCATGGTTAAACAATCAGTAGCAGACACATCACCAGTAACTATAAGGACTGTACAGTTGTTGGGGGTTGAATAATTTCTTTTCTTTTCTGTGGAATTTTCCCCCCATTGTTATGCTAAGTACTTGAGGCTACAAGTTAGTTGCCTCTCACCGGAAGGTGGGGGGAGGGGGGGATGGAAAAAAAGGAGCCGGAAAAAGGAAGGGGGCCAGAGGGGAGGGCTCTCTCGCGGCTGGCACATGGAGTTGGAAGACAGTAAGGAACCCGGTTTTGGATCCTTTCCCCGCGAGTTTTTCAACGCCAAAGACCACACTTCCCTGCTGT
>VXBI01010779.1:548706-597035 GCA_013397375.1 Toxostoma redivivum
TTTGCCTGGTTAGATATATTAGTAAAGAACTGTTATTCCTACCCTTATATCTTCTGCCTAAAAGCGTCTGATTTCAAATTATAGCGATTGAAAAGGAGCAGGTTGCAGGAAAAAAAAGTCTTGCCTCTCCTTGGCAATTACCTGTCTCTTAAACCAAAACAACAGTCAAACCTTTCCTTTACCTAGAGTGGGACACTCTTTGCCTGCCCACATTCATGTGTATGAAATAGCATGTACTGATTGGCAATGAAAGAAGCAGAAGTACATAAGAAAAAGGTGATGGGGAGATGATAATGAGATATCAGGAAACAGAACAGATGTTGCTTAATGCTCATTTGATTTTTGGTATTTCATCTATTGCTGCTGAAATTCTGGCTATTCTACATTTTCCATATTCTACATATTCCATTGCCTCCTATTACCTAAAAAGTCTAAAAGCTATTTGGAGAGACTTGTTATTTTAAATGCTTTGCAATTTAAGGTATGTAATAATCTGCTTGCAGCAATTTGCTAGACAATGCTGTATGCAGATGTTCTTCAGAGAAAGAGTAAATATAACTAAAACACCACAATGTGCTAATTTTGAATCAGAATTTTAAAGCCTTAGAGACAGAGCACCTGAAATGCATTCTTTAAGGCAAAACTGGAATATTTATTTAGGCTTACTAAAGATGGTAGATTCCAAGCCTGCTTTTGGTTTATGTGTCATTGCTAATATCAGGTATTCAAAATAGGTGAACTGAGCAAATTTTGAACATGATCTAAGACTCCTAAGTGAAGACATTCTTCATGTTGCTCATGTTTCTGACAGAATGTGAAACTATGTTGAATGCAGATATATTTATGCATTTTGGTGACATTTTCTAACCAGGCAGCCCATTCCCACCTGTGATTTCAAAAACAAGCAAAGGCCTAATGTCTCACATGTCTCACAAGAGTGTGCCATAGCTGCAAAAGCTTATGTGAATTTTATCAGAAATTGTAAATTGGATTGATTGATGTAAAGCACTGAAAAATAAAAAGACAGTATAAGAAATATACAGGCAGAGTCATATTTACTTAAGAGAAAGGAAAAAACCCCAGTAACTAGAAAGTGGGAAGATTGTTGGGCCCAGCTGAGACCTTGAATCTGTGAAATGACACTATGTACTTAGCTGAATAAAAAAAAATGCATGGAAGGTCAGTAGAATACAAAAGAAGAGAAAACCATCCCAGTTGCCTTGAAATTTCAAAGTGGGTATTGCTTTAGAAGAGAACACAGAGAATATGGATAGAGAGCAATTTGTAGATGCTGTATGGAAACTTTCATATGCCACTGAGATTAGCTCAGCTGGTTAGAGCATTGTGCAGATAAATGCCAAGGTTGTGGGTTTAATCCCTCTATGGGCCCTTCACTTAGGAGTTGGATTTGATGATCCTTGTGGGCCCCTTCCAACTCTGAGCATTCTATTATTATGATAACTTATGAGCAGTCCAAATAATAGGAAAAAGGAAAAAAAAAAGAGGGTTCAGACGGTTTTGGTTGAGTGGGCAGGGTTTTATCTCTCCCCAGGATTAGCTGAAGTGTAAAACAGAAAGGAGGATATAAATAATTCACTACAATCCCAGCTAAGTTAAGTTTTCTGTAGGAGGATAGTGCTCAGGACCTGTGTCTGTAGACAGTAATATCAACAGGAGTAACACTCCTGATCAGCTATTCCCTGACTTTAGAACCTTTGGGACTCCTTTCCAGGCAAAACACAAGCGTAGCGTTGTGTATTATGGGATGCAGAAATAGAATAATCTGGAGAAAAAATCTCCCTAAACCAGATAGGTAGATAGATAGATAGATAGATAGATAGATAGATAGATAGATAGATAGATAGATAGATAGATTCCCTGACATATTTACATAGAGAAATCAGGTTAAGTGGTAAGTCCAACTAGCAGTTTCTGGCCCAGAGATAATAAAGCAAACTGTTTTAATTCTATCCAGCAACAGGCAGTAGTACAGCCACTCCAAGTCACACCCTCCATTTATACTACCTGCTTTCAGTCATATGTTTTATTTGTGTCCTGGTTTACAATTCAAAATGTATTCTATCACCATCTGTTGAAACAAGAGAAGGGCTGATCCTTATCTCTATGGGAGATATCTTCTGTTAATGGGCCATTAAGCCCCACTGCCTGACTGATAAAATTACATCATCCCATTGGGAGATGATCCAGCCATGGGGAGGAGCCATGCCTTTCCCACCTAAATAAAAACCGAGATTTGGAACATCAAAGCGGCCTTTTCCTCTGGATTCCAGAGGAGAAAACCAGGCTTTTCCACATCATCGCTGGACCTTCAGAGGAAAACTGCACCTTCTACAGGAGCACTGCTTCAACAAAACCGTATCTGTCATCCAGGAGGACTGCAGCCACCATTTAATCAGGACTGCAGCAACACCCTGATTGCCAGGGTGTCAGGTTGTATTCTGACTGTCAGTGGTCTTATTTTGTATTATTGCATATATTCTATTTTTTTCCTATTAAGATTGTATTACTGACTTGAAGTCTCACTGGTTTTGCTTTTTCAAACCAGTACAATTTGGAAGAGTTAGGATTCTCCATTCACTATAAATTGTTTAGATTGTGCTACTGCTAAAAGTCTGCTAGCAGAGTAAAAGGGCTAGAAAATAAATAGTGCTACTACCATGCTTGTGGATTCATCCTTCAGGCAGATTTTCAATAAACGATGAGAATGTGAGAGGCAGCAGCATGGAGTCCTGAAGAACTGCCAGTTTTGCATTAAAGAAAAGTAGAAAATTTTTTAAAAAGCAGTAAAAAAACCTGCTTAGAATAGATATTTTTTGCCTACCAAAGTGTTTTTATACGACCATTGTGCTGAAGTAAAGATGTTTAAGCAAGTATTTACATTTCAGTCCTAACTAGCCTAGAGATTGACAAAATATAGTGAAAGCAATATCAGCTATTTGATGAGTAACAGATACAGTTTAATGTTGTCAAAACTGATTTCATACTGTATTTCTTCATTTTCAAGTTAGAAAGAGGACTGTGCCTTGAAAGTGGCTGTACCTCATTGTACACTTTCATAACACTTAGTTTTGAGAATTTTGCTACTGACTTCAGAGGAACTTGGGCTGGGTGCTTAATGCTTGGTATGGAACATTTCAGTCACATTGTTGTCTTCCTAAATATCAAGTTTCTCTTTTTATTTTTTTCCCCAGTGCTAATGTTCAGGCTCTGTAGAATTTGTTCCATAGCACAGCTGATGTGTTACTGGCATACCACCAGAACAGTGAAGCACATTGTTCCTGCTTCAGTATGCATCTATTGCTGTTTTCTTGGCAGGAGGGTCAAAATGTGTTCCCTTTATCGTGTCTTTTTGCATTCGGTGGGCAATGGGGAAAGAATTACTACAATTTGTGTCCAAACTGTGGTAACTAGAGACACTGTTGTACATAGCATAGCACTATATTCAGATGTGTGCTCACCCATGTTTACATATCAAGTGGAATTTTATTCTTATTTACATTAATGAGAGCTATGAATAACTTAAGTAATTTGGTTTACATAAATGCCTCTATTCCTCTATTTGGAACAGAGGCAAAGGTGTTAGACTAACATACTGCACAGCCTAAGAGACTCAGTGTCCGAAGATAACTGAATTATATTTTTTGTACGGCAATTTTTGTGATCCTTCAAGAAACGAGGAGTTTGTCCCCATCTGCAAGCCCATATTGTCAGTGAGTAGCTAAAAGACATTATCTTAATGTGGCATCAATTATTTTCACCTTTATACTTTCTCAGTTGTGTTACAACAGTGCTGTCCATCTGAGATGTCTGCCACACTTAAGCACTACCAAGTTGTCTCGGTTTAAGAGACAGGTATTTGCCAAGGAGAGGGATGAGCCCCTTTCCCTGTAATCCGCTCCCTTTTAATCACTATACTTTGAAATCAGACGCTTTCAGGCATGAAATATGGGGGTAGGAATAACAGTTCTTTACTAATATATCTAACAAGGTAAACAGCAACAACAACAACAGCTATAAAAACTGACAACAAAACAGAACAGTATTGCTCAGTCCCAGTCTTTGGATGCAAACTTTCTCTGGGTTCAGTTCCCGGTGCTGTGGGCAGAGCCGGTCCCGCGCAGCTGCAGAGTCCGGGCTGATGGCGGCAGCTCAGGGCTGAGCGGGAGGCGGGNTTAGAAATTTATTCTGCCTCCCAGGTCATCAGTGCCACACTCGAGCTTCTTTTTTCTCTGGTAAAATTCCCACTGGATTTTGAATGATATCACTCCTTTGACCCTGGTAGTCAACATTTTGTATGTTATATCTAAGCAGCCAACTAAAACCCTTAAATAAAGGTCATGATCACTAACTTTTTTTGCTTGACACAATGCAGCTCTCTATAGGTAAAACTCATATGTTCAGATATCAGATGTGTTTTAGGCCTGTCAGACATGGCACTAAATGGCCACAGAAATTAGACTGCCCTGCATTATACATGCAATTCCTGTGCTTACCTTTCCTACCTCTAATACTTGGTAGCATATATAGTTATAAAGACTTATATGAAAAATATTGAATCAATATATTTTTTTTCCTGTAGAGTAAGTTGAGAGCAGAAATCTAGGGTAAAGAGTAGAGGTGGTCAAGTTGTTTTTACTCAGTATGATAAGAGCAAATACTGTGGTGTTCAGCCACAGTCATATGACAGGTGGTGCTGCTGCTGCTGATCCAAACTAGACCAGAGCTGCCACATACAGACTTGCACTGATGTAGTTCCACATAAAGTGTGGGAAATGAGCAATAATGTTAGGTAACATGTTTCCAAAACAATGAAGAAAATAATTTATTTTTTCTCTTTAATTTCTTTTTCTTATGTTTCTTTTTTATTTATCTTGTATTTTTATCATTGCAGTTGTGTTGAATTCAGATAAGGATTTTTCTGATGCAGTTCTTTTTGGACATTTGCAAATTATTCTGATCAGTAACACTGAATTGTGACAGCCCTTTGCTAAATTTTAGTAATACTGGATACCTCATACCCTTAGGACAACAAGCTGCAGTTTTAGAATGTAACAACATGAGCAGTAAAAAACAGGCAGTTCTCCTTTTTATAAAAAAAAAGTTTCCACATTTTCATTAAATTTTTATGTATCTTTGAAAGCAAAAAAATTATCAGGGCAGAATAACAGCCTGTATGAGAAAGTGGGATTTTACAGTGTTGATTCAGGAGGCTAGTTAGTATTGGCAAATATAATTGTGCAGTCTGCTTGATAGATGGAGAGAGCATAAGCTGTAACATTTTAATTGGACATTTTATTGAGGTGTTGTAGAAGATGGACATATAGAAGTAATGCTTCAGTTACCAATAGCTGAAATTGTGATTGAATAAAATTTCCATGTCTTTCAAATAACTCTCATTCTCTACAAAAACAGAAAGCTGTACAACACCATTTTCATGCACAAAGCTTGGCAGTAGCAGATATGGGTTACTGAATGAAGAACAGCATACAATGCACCCAAAGGAAAAACAGAGGTGTTTTGATTTGTTTTTATACAGCTTGTTTTTCACTCCACTATTATGGTAACTGGCACTTGGAAAAATCATTTCAGTGAAAGTTTTGACAATGAAGAGCTGTAAGTTCTTCAGACAGCTTTAATGTATCTCCTAAGGTTTACAGAATAGTCTTATATTCTTCACTAGAGCTGACTGGAGTGTTGTCTAAGCACAGAAAAGGATGTGGAACTTAATTGATGCAGCCTAATGATCTATTAGTTCCTTTTTTGTTTACCCTTGGTTTTCAGTTTTGTTAGTGGCGTCGAGTCAGTTACTCTGATGTTTATAATTGGTGGTAGACTTGGAATTGCCCAAATTTGATAGAAGGCCGTCACTTTCCCAGAAAGTGCCTCCACATTACAGATAAATAGCACAGTCCATAAAAATGCTGCAAAAAAACAGTGGTTTTGGGTATTGTCTATTTGTATCTTAAGTCACCATTTTACCTAATTTGGCACGTTTTACTTAAATTGTCACCTTGGAGACTGAGATTTGAAATTATTTGTTACCAGATACAATAGTTCTTGTATTAATTATTGAGAGAAGCATTTCCTAATTCTGGGACCTGTGCAGGAACCCTAACTCCATGCTGGTATGAGACCTTATCACACACTCTCTCCTCTGTGTCAGTTTTAAGTGGAAGTGGACCCAGCTATGTGGATTAAGCAGGCACCCCAGGGTGACTGCTGAGGTTTCAGTCTGTAAAATCCATTTGGTTTATATACAGCCTGGGAGCGTTTGTTTTTAATTAAAGAAAGATCCTGGCCATAGGAAGTGTGAAGAAAGAAGCTTCCTCTGTGAAGAAAAGCTTGAATGCTTGTGAATGTAAATGCTCTGGCAGCAGAAGGGCATTTAAAAAATTATCAGAAATCTGCTAAGTTTGAGATTTCGTGATCTTTTTTTTGATGGACTGGTAATATTTTCCTTTTCTACAGTTCTATTTGGAAATATTTTTTTACTTCAGTTAAGGGCGTCTTTCTGTTTGCTATGGTAAACATTACAGAGATGATGCTTGTCAAACAGATGAACCCCTTGTGTAATTTCATTGCCTTCCCTGGAGTTTTTCCCAGTGCTATTTCAGGAGAATCTCAAATGGTACAAAAATGCTTTCTCTGGTTGAAGCTCTTCTTGTTCTGCATACATGGAAATGATGACTGTAACTTGGCCTTTAAGCCTTTGGCTGTTTGAAGAGCTGAGTTCCCTGCTAAGCTTCCTGGTGTGAGTCACTGCCATTAAGTCTAATAGCCATAAAGACACCTTATGTGTCACGTTAGGTGTCTCAGCACTCAGCTTCAAAAACAGGTCTAGAATCAGCTCTTCATCCTCTTCTAAGGGTGGTAAAGATGCTGAGATCACAAATTGAAACAAAGCCCTTTTTTAAAAGCAAACTGTACTTGAATGTCAAAAAATACTTGTCTTTTAAATAAAAGTTTTATAATTAAAAAGTTCAAGTTTGTTCTATGAACCTCTTTTTCTAATGAAAGGAACAAAACTTTTTTTTCTTTTCACCTTTCCTCATCTGAATCTTTTGCATGTTTTATTTTAAAACTAACAATACTCATCTTCAGTAGAATATACAGAATCATAGAATTGTTAAGGATGGAAAAGACCTCTAAAATCATCCAGTCCAATTATCAACTCACTGTCACCACCACTGAACCATGTCCCTAAGTGCCACAACTAGATGGTTTTTCTTTGCTTCCACAGACAGTAATTCTACTACTTCCCTGGCCAGCCTGTTCCAGCACTTGACAGCCCTTTCAGTGAGAAATTTTTTTCTAATATCCAATCTAAACCTCCCTTGGCACAACTTGAGACAATTTCCTTTTGTTCTATCACAGAACAGCATACTTTGCTCTCGTAGACTTCTCACCTCCACCTCTCAACTCAGAACTGTATTCCTATCAGACATAAACAGTTGATTTTCTTTTTTTAATTTTTGAGATTTCTATTTCAGAACATTTTTTATTGAGCCATATTTACACACAGCAGTAAGGAAGAATAGCCTTTCCAAGGTGGCAGAATTTCCTTGTTGATTTCTCTAAAGAAAACTTGAATAAACAGGCTGATATGTTTTCTTTTCTTTCTTAGCTTCCAAGACAGTAGATTATTTGATACAGTTAGTTTCATAGATTTATGCCCACTATTTGTCATATAGAGGGCAAAGAAAAAGTGGATCAAGAATCACATGGATTTCTAGAGGTACAATCAATATTTGTATCCTGCATCAAAGCACATCAAAGCACATTTTAATTGTGATACATGCACATGGATTGTAAAGTCACATATATTTGTGGGGGATACTTTTTTTTAAATAATAATTTTATTGGATTTGTAGTTTTGTAGTTGGTTCAGTTTCTACTCAAATATTTACTGAGACTTAATAAAATTTTTAATTGTGACTTTAAAAAGTATCACAAGTGACCTCTGAACAAAGTGATCTCTGAACAAGGGGACTAACTAGGCAAAAAGCTGAGAAACACTTTTTAATTCAGACCTCTGCTCTCCTCAGGCACTGTCTGTGTGAACCTCTTTAGAGAAGTATTGAAATTCAGCAGATATCTGTCATTAGTTTCACAATCTCCTGCAGAGGCACTCAATGTTCTCTTTTTGTCTTTTGTAATCAATTAGGATGCTGTTAAATGACAGGAAATTCTAGAAATATGGTTAATGCTGATAATGAAATAAACTGCCTGTCAACTCTGAAAGCAACATATAAATAATTTTGACTGCTTCAGGTTAAAAAAGCCCCACAGAAACCTCAGACCATCCAAAATAAATGCATTTTGTATATATAAAAGCCAAGTGCATTGAAAGGCCAGTTTTGGGTTTTAGCTGGGGCTGACTGGCAGCTTGAAATGTGCAGCATTTCTCAAGATGACCAGAATTATATAAAATTAAATTGGATTTCATTGCAGAACATGATTTCAGGAGCTTATGGAAGCCTCTCACTAATATTCTGCCACTCAATTGAATGGCAACTTTGCTTTTATTCCTTTTTATACAATGAAAGAATTAATTTCACTCTGGTTACTTTCAAATTATTTCTACCAAGAGGAAGCATAGTCCCACAGGTAAAGTCCCAAGAATTAAATACTTGGGAGAAGTATTTAAAATTAATGGGATTTCACCAAGAGTAAAGTATTAAAAAATTAGTCTGAAGAAAGATTCATATGCAATTGTGAGATACTCTTTTACCATGTACTATTTAAAATAAACAAATTTAATCCAACAGCTGGTTCATCATTGACAGAGAATAGGACAGAAAACTTACAAAAAGTGTGAACAAAAATTCTTGGATCATTTTTTGTTCTTAGTGACTGGTTAAACCCACTTATGTTGAGGATGGTCATGTTTGCCCTGGTGGAATATCCTGGGAAGGAGTGAACCTTTTCTTTCTGCTCTTGTCGGCAGCCTCTGTGCTGACTCAGAAATCTGTGCCATGTCAGAGACAGCTCAGCTCTGTGCAATGCAATATTTAGCCAAAGGCCCACCTGGGCATCAGTCCCTCCATCAAGCTCCTCACCCAATAGTGCCAGAGCTTTTTCTAGGGCAGAGGTTTTTGGGTATTCATTTTACAGGCATTAGTGTACATTGCTCCATAGAGTAAGGTATTAGAATAATCTCTTCATTTTATTTCGCTGCCAGTACTACTCTGTGATACTGCTAAGTCCCTAAGGACTCCTTTCTTATGTTTGAGTGCTTTGATA
The DNA here is from genome assembly GCA_013397375.1 of Toxostoma redivivum. Classification (NCBI taxonomy): domain Eukaryota; kingdom Metazoa; phylum Chordata; class Aves; order Passeriformes; family Mimidae; genus Toxostoma; species Toxostoma redivivum. The sequence goes on from VXBI01010779.1 coordinate 557,971, forward strand.
ATTCAGGCTTTTGAAGGGCTCTTTGCCATGAGTGTGTCTCTATTGAGTTGGGGACAGAAATGTAGGACCTTGGCCATCTCTGATTGCAGCACAGTGAGGGGGCTTCTAGCCTTTCTGAGAAAAAAGGGCCACATATGAAGTAAAGGATTGATAATTACAAAAGTGACCACATACGAAACTCTGTTCTCTCTAAGTTAGACCATATCTAAGACCGTCAAGGAACGGTTCCTTTTTCAAGGAACTTTATCCTTCATTTTATCTGTATTTTATTTACTTTAATTTGAATAATTCCTATCCTCCTGTAAAAGTGCCTGCTTTTCCAGTGAGATCAGAATTCCTCATCTTACAGCTCTCTATATATGAAGATGAAGTTATCAATTAAGACAGATGATAAACAGCTAGGAAAAAAATGGTCCCACTGGAGCAAATATTTCTTCATCTGACCACCTCCACGTCTTCCATAGTGTGTTTTTCTTTCTTATTATAAGGAAGTCAGGACCAGGGTGATAAGTCTAAACACATTTTGGTGAGTCATTCTTTTCTCTGAGGAGCTGGCCTTGCCCAGTTCTGCTCTCTGACTCACTGTAGCTGTAAATGGTGGGGCATGTATTTTTCAAAGGGCACATACTGAAACCTTCTTCAGATCAAGTTCATTTGCTTTTATTACTAATTTGTCTATAAAGTACATTTTGTTCTCTTGTAAACTCTGATTCCTGGCATTGGCAAGTTCTTAAAGGCTGGTCTGCTGTCACAGAAATGTTAAAAGTGTACAAGTAGTCTTTAAATGACGCTTATTTATATAATTCTTTTATGTATATAAAAATATATTTTAGTGACTCAATTAAAACGATAAACTTGGATATAGAGGAAAATCACATTTTAACCTGTGATTAAGCCAGAGGTGTCCACTGTTAAAGGTATTGCACCATCAGGATTTAATGAAAACTCTTTAATTTGATTTTAAAACTGATCTTTTTTCAAACTTTTCCCATTTTAATTATATCATCATGTGAAATTGGGATAAACTGTTGCTCTCTTGATGCAGGCAGAACATATTTTAATATCTGAGGTGCTTTCTGTGTGACAAGATGACACTTGTTTGTCCCTAGAAAATGAGTGCTTCAGCTATAGGAGAAAATCTAGTGAAGGCACGGAGTTATATACATAATATCAAGTCACATAGATTACTATGTACCTTCTATGTTTTGCTATGGCTATTTGACTAACAAAGGAATAAAACAAACCAGGGTCTTCTTTTGCTATGCTTCTACATTAGGAACTTGTAACTGCTCAGAATTTTTTCCTTTGGGGTGGCATATCCTACTCTTATTCTGAACTAATGAGTGATTTCTAATGAGCAAATTCGACAAAAAAAGCCCCAAAGCAATAGCTATTGTTTTAATCCTAAGAGAAAATGCTACAAACCTTGGAAGAAAAGGAATGGTATGTTTGTTACCTTTCACACATAAAGCCTGTGCTGAGGACGTTTTCAGACTTGACATTAGGCAGGCAAAATTTGACTTGCAAATGGAGCATTAGGATCCAGATTTCATTTTATGAACTTCAGTTCATGTTAATAGTATGTTGTAACTGGCTTTACATGACACTTTCAATGGGTAGATCATCTTTTTCCTGTTTTATGGGTGATGGCTCCGAAAGTGGAGGATTTTAGTCTCTTCACCAGTTACAAAGCTCAGGTTTTCTAAATTCCAATTCAGTGCTCTATATTCAACTCTGCTAGAGCTATGGCATTCAAGCTGAGTGCTTGTGTGTTAGGGTAGCGTTGGAAAATTCTGAATTGGTCATGAAGTAGAAATTTACACTTTATCAGCTGGTAGAGTGTTGCCTTCCTAAACAAGGTTAGCAGATAACTGTAATCACAGCCACTGAATTGGAAGCATGAAGCACTACATGCTATAGAGCTTGAGCACACAGGCAAATCAGATTCTCAGAGAAGATATGGGAGTAAGAATAACAGTTCTTTACTGATATATATATGTATGTAACAAGGTAAACAAAACACAACAACAATAACTGTGAGATAACAGCAACAGAGCAGAAAANGGCCAGAGCCCCAGAGAGCAGCCTCTGTCCCACCTCTCCTTTTCCGGTGTTCCCCCTTTTTCCCCACCCACTTTGAGAGAAACTGTTACTAGCTAGGGTGTAGCCAAAAAATACTTAGCATAACAATGGAAAAAATTCCACAGAAAGAAAAGGGAAAAATTCAGCCCACAAAACTGTTGCAAACCAAAATTCAGACTGTGCCTAATACTACAAAGTTTGCAATAATATGAATAAAAGATAGAATATTAATAAAGAAAAAGACACGATCATCAAGGCTGAGGTTCTACATGCTACAGCTGAACATCTTTACATAGTTTCTACACTGACTGCCACATTTCCCTTTCAAAAAGTGTTCATCCCTTTAGAAGAATATCAGATGTTCATCTGGGATTTCTAGGAATGTAAGCCTGAATATGTTCTTCCAAAATATGACTTTGAAGTTTCAGTATATGTCCCTTAAAATTCTTGCTGCAATACATATAGTGAAGCTATCAACAGATGAGTATTTTCCACTAAAAAATTCAGTAGGAATTGGAGAAAACTCAATACAACATAAATAGTTGTGAAAGATCTTGATTCAGACTAGTAGCATTTAGTGTAGTATTTAGTGTAACCATTTTATTCTGTCAATCACATCCTACAAAAGAGGTCAGCTTTATTTTGCTGGAGTTCTTGATTAATTGTTATGAATTTATAGCTTAGCTCAAAAAAATATTAAATCTATATCTACAAAGGCTGTTATTATTATTGTTGTTGTTGTTATTCACTATGTGTATATACAACCTCTTATTTGTGATTCTCAAAGAATTATGCAACAGTAGGTGTATTTATTAGAGCTGATTGGCAAGACATCAGGGTAATATTGACTTTGGAAGTCTTTAAAAGGCTGGTTTTGTCTATGTTAATTTTGAAAAAAAGAGTTCTGACACATCTAGAAGAATAAGTTTTGTTGGATTTTTGTGTTGTTGTTTGGAATCATATATCTATTTCAATTTCTGTCTTATCTTCTATTAAAAACCCCAAGAGCAAAAATGATGGAGCAGAAATGTGGGGGTTATTCTATTTAAATAAAATTGTCCCATATAGAATTTTAAAAATGTTGAAGGGCTTCTTCCTAACTTGAAATATCGCCATATTTTGTTAGGCAAGTTCTGTTTTCCATCCAGGTCTAGTCTTTATTACACACTTGCAATTGCTGCCTTCCTCCAATAGCTGCCAAGCAGGGAAACTTTTGAAAGGACCTGCCCAGCATGACAACACATGCTGGTAAAACAGGACACCCTTTGACTCCAAAGCCACTCCCCTGTGTGCCAGATTTGGCTATGGAGGTCAGGTCAGCTTAGCCTGCATTCTCTCCTAGTGCACACATCTCCAATTTCTCAAAAGCTGAAATCACTGACCTGGAGGGGTGACTACCTACTCACCAACCTATCAGTGTCTGTCACAAATCAGCAACATGAAATTATCTCTTTCTCAAAAGGTAACCAGCAGATATTAACACCTACAAATTACCAGGCAAAGCCACAGATTGTTTTTATAATAAATACCAAGCAGGCATCAAACTGCTCTGAGGTTGTTGGGCTAATTTTTTGAAGAAAATATAACGTATATTTTACTGTATAAATGACATATACATTGTCATAAATAGTGTTTTCTTCCATACTGTGTATAGAGGGCATTTGTAATGAATGTGCTTATTCTGTACAAAAGTATATGCATCCCAGATTTATACAAAGTGATGCATCCCAAAATAGAGGAAATCAGGCAAGAACACCAGGAGTTCTGTGTGCATGAACAGGGGGCTCCTGGACAAATTCAAACACAAAAAAGAAACTATACAGAGCAAGAAAGCAAGAACAGGCTGACTGGGAAGAACACAGGGAGATTGTCTGAGCAGCCAGGTATAAGGTTAGGAAAAATAAAACCCTGAGCAGGGTCCTTCAGGGGTCAGTATTGGGACTGGCACTGTTTAACATCCTTGTTGGTGACATGGACTGTGAGATTGAGCACACCCTCAGCAAGTTTGCTGATGCCACCAAGCTGTGTTCTACAGTTGACGTGCTGGAGGGAAGGGATGCTATCTGGAGGAACCTTGACAGGCTTGAGAAATGGATCCATGCAAACCTCAGGAAGTTCAGCAAGGCCAAATGCAAAGTCCTGCACTTGGGGTGAGGCAATCCCAAGTACAAGTACAGGCTGGATGGTGAACTGATTTAGAGCAGCCCTGAGGTGAAGGACTTGGGGGTGTTGGAGGATGAGAGGCTGGACATAGGCCAGCAAATGTGCACTTACAGCCCAGAAAGCCAATTGTATCCTGGGCTGCATCCAAAGCAATGTTGCCAGCAGGGCAAGGGAGGGGATTCTGCCCCTCTGCTCTGCTCTCATGAGACCTCACCTGGAGTGTTGAGTCTAGAGGTCCCCAACATAAGAAGAATGTGGACTGTGGATGCAGAACACCCCACAACAAAAGAGCTTATCTCTTTCCCCTGGAGGGAAAGCCCTTAGGCACCCCCTCCTTGTCCCGTGAAGTATAGTTCTGCTCCCAGCATGCTAATTTGTTGTATCCCGTTGGCCCTTCCCTCCCTGTACCACCCCTTAGCCCTCAGACAATTTGCTGTTGCTGTACCCTGCCCCTCTGACTATCCTATATCAACCCTGCTCCCCCTGTGCCCAGGGAGCCATATTATCCCTGGACCCTTCGAGAAGGAATAAACTCCGCCTCGAATTACAACACGTGGCTCCCGTCCGTTCCTCCACTGTTGGCAAAGCGGGGCTCTCACAAAGGAACCGAAATCTCTCCTCCCGAGAGCGGGGACGTGCCTGGTTCCACCAGGACGTCTTTCTAAAGACGCTTCTCTGGAAGATTGCTGCAGCCACGTATCTCCCCCCGTGCCCGCCGGCTCCTGCCTGCGCTGCTCTGCCGCCGCAATAGTGGACCTCTTGGAGCGAGTCCAGAAAAAGTCCATGATGATGATCAGGGGGCTGGAGCACCTCTCCTGTGAAGACAGGCTGAGAGAGCCAGGGTTGTTCAGCCTGGAGAAGAGAAGCAGCCTTCCAGTATCTAAAGGGAACCTACAGCAGAGCTGGAGAGGGTATTTAGTGATAGGACAAGGGAAAATGTCTTTAGACTGACAGAGAGTAGGTTTAGACTAGATATTAGGAAGAAGTTCTGTACTGTAAGAGAGGTGAGGCACTTCTCTCTGAATATGTTGCCCAGAGAAGTTGTGTCTATCCCATCCCTGGCAATGTTGAAGGTCAGGTTGGACGGGGCTTTGAGCAACCTGGTCTAGTGAAAGGTGCCCCTGCTCATGGCAGGAAGATTGGAACTAGAGGATCTTTAAGGACCATTTCAACTGAAACCATTCTGTGAGTCCATGATTCTATGAAAATATTTTGTGTTGGTAAACAGTCAAAGAAAGAATGTCAGCACCTCTGAACAGTGTGCAGCAGACTGGGGCTCAGTCCTCCCTTCTGCCATGATTGTTCCGTGTCTCCCTGAGTACACCTAAAATGTAACCCTATCGCTATGTATGCCAGTAACGAAACATTGCTGCCATTTACCAGTGTAACATCATAATCTTGTGCCTCAACTGCACAATGTGAAATGGGTGTCCTGAGTTTTCCTTTTCCCTGTCAGCCCTGTGTAGCCCTTAAATTCATTGCTTTCTGAAACAAAGATGATGTTTTATTATGTGCATGTTTGTACTGCACAGCAGGGACGTGCATCTGAGTTGGAGCTGAAGAAATAAATAGCGTAATATAAATAAAATCCAGCATCAGCTGATGCATCAAAGGCAGATAAATAAAATGAACAAAAGACAAGCATGTATGCTGGGAAATAGTGCCTTAGATCAACCTTTTGCTTTAGATTTGGGATTTTTTTTTTGTCATACAGAGCCATTTCCTTATTACCTTTTGAAGTGGGAAATGAGTTTTCAGCTTTGTTTCTGTTCTGTTCAGAGATTCCACCCTTGCATAAGTATTTTTATTTTGTTGCGTTAAACTTCTGTTTGCCTGATCAGTTCAACTGGCCAAACTAAATTAGCTACTCTGAGAATACACTCATAGCAAAGCATTTTTATATGGTTTCTCTCATAAAAGTTTAATGCAGTGCATAATTTTAAAAGGTTGAGTGCTTCCATTAATTCTCCAGTGTTTTCCCACTCACTTATTTTGATAAGCCAAATATTTTGCTGATAGGATGAATATAGGCTCAATTAAATGTGTACACAAATACATATTTATCATTGTACCCCAGAAACAATATCCCACAGGAAGAGAAACAAAGCAGGAGTTTTCATGAGGTTCAACTGACATTTGCTGTCCTCTCAGAGTTTTAGGGATGATGGAGCACTCTGTGCTGTGTCTGGGAATCCCAGATATGTGGTTAATGGAGTTGAGTGATGTGCAGATCAGTAAGATGTCCCTGAGGAATTGGTGCCTCTGTGTTTCTGCTTCAGATCTCCTCCCCTAAGAGCACAGCCTGGGCAGAAGCCATGATGTTGCCATAGTTGTGTAGCAGAAGCAGTAGGACAAAATTTGTAAGAGTTAATCCTACTAGAAGCATCATTAATTCCTAATGGGGGATGTGGAGAATAATATTGCAGAGATCCTCTCCTGCTTGAAATCCCATACAGTCTAATCCCTCAGTATGCTTTCAATGGTAGTGATGGAAAACTGTGCATCTGTTTTTTTTTGTCTTCTACTTTGCTCTCTTTTTATTGAAAAGTTGGCTAAAATTAGGCTTTCTCAGGAATTTTCAAGAAGATTTATCCTTAGGATTATGACTTCAGGATCCTGAATATTATGTATATTTCTCCTGCACTTTGTGATTATAAATAGTTTCAATAAATGTTTGAGAGTAAATTCTTACTGAAATAATTTTAATATAGCTTCCAAACAGCACTGCTATGTTCAGAAAAAAGCTAATGTGGAGCAAATCAGTCTGTAAATCTGTCTTACAACACTCCCACCTCCCTTTTTTATTGCCAATTTCACTGCAAGATTTCACTAGAATGCGTACATTTCCATATTTCAGTACACAAAAATACAAGGTGTCTTTAACACAGACACCTTTGATCATCTCAGGGAGATGATTTCATAGTCTCTGTTGTGTGGCCTCATAATGTGTGTGTATGAATTCTTGTCTCTTCTGAACACAAGAGAACAGAAGCATTTTACCTTTCCTTAAAATGCTTCAGAGTCTTTGGCAAAATAACACTTCAGTGATTCCTGAGCTGGTAAATTGGCTGCTGCAGCAGTTCCTGGCAAGGTCAGCACTGCAGTGTGTTGTAGGTAATGGAAGGCAGCTCTTAGAGTGAGTGTGACTCCTCCTCCCTTAGAACTATTCTCCTCTTCTGTGCTTGTACATGGGGGTGGGGTATGTGCATGACTAGCATGGGGAGCTTTTCCTCCTTAGTTGTTAGCTCATCACTGGACTATGAATGTGTGGAAGTTAAAAGACTTCATACCTTTAATAAAAATTTCTAATGAGCAGAGACTAAACATATGATCAGATTGTCTCTGTGCTCCTTAGTGCTCTCAAAAATGCCTGTCCTGCTCTCTCTTCCCCTATGCTACTCTGTGCACATACAGAGGGACAAAAAGATAAGCAGTTGAAGTTATCTTTTTTTGCCAGAAACAGTAACTATATTGCAATATCACTACAACAATATAATCCTGTTCTTTAGACATGCACCCAGATTTTCTGAAGGGCCAGGGGAAGAAAGAGCAAGGCAAAATAGTCAATATTCTTCCTAAGAAAAAATTAGCAACATTTTCCTAGAAAAATGGGAACATTAACCCACAGCCAGATGTCCAAACAGCTAGCTTTTTCTGTGGATCAGGTTCGTGAGCTTATTCCAGTGCTTTCTGTTTGTTGCAGAGCATCCAGGGTGTAGGCTATAATAATCTCTGCCATGATGCCACTGATATTCTTCAGGGATCTCAGGAATGGATTTGCTTCCACTGCTTGTTGGCCTTTTGTACTCTGCCAAAAAGATTTTCCATTGTCTGTTTACAAAAAGAGTTGTATCCTTCCATAGACAGCTGTACTGGGTCCAAAGGAGTGGCAACAGATGCCTCATCATCCACTCCAATTAAAGAATTTTCAGAGGGAAGGAAATCCTACCATGGTGTCTGAGTCAGCAAGCTAACATAAGAGACCATGATCTTTTTCCTATTGCATACTGAATTAATATGTCCTGATAAAATTAGAACTTTATCACTTTTTCTGTTAAGAATGTGGATTTTTTTTCTGAGTTTCTAGTTGCATGGTAATAGGTGTCTTTTACTGAAATTTTGGATAGAACTTGGAGATACAAATACTCCTGTGCTTTTTCAACAATTTATCTGAAGCAAATTTTGTGCCACATGTTCCACAGGTTTGTTTCTTTTTGATTTTGTTCACTTCACAATGGTCTTCACCGTGAGCTGCAGAGGAATCTTGGCTCAGGCACCTGGAACACCTCCTCCCCCTCCTTCTTCACTGACCTACGTGTTTGCAGAGTTGTTCTTCTCACATATTCTCACTTTCTCACTCTTCTCTGTCTGGAAAATTACAACTGCACCACAATCTTTGTTTTGATTTCTTCTTAAATATGTTATCACAGAGACATTACAACCATTTCTAATTGGCCCAGTTTTGGCCAGTGGCACATCTGTCTTTGGAACCACCATGGATTGGCTCTTCCAGACACAGTGGAAGCTTCCAGCAGCTTCTCACAAAAGCCACCTCTGAGGCCCTTTCTCTCCCTGCTCCCCCTCATCCCCCACTACCAAAAACTAGGCCATGCTAACCCAATTAAAAAAAATAAAATTGGAATGGAACACAAAGAACCCTGAATTCCTAAAGTTCTATTTACCATGATTATGAAGAAAAACTTTAAAATATGTCCCATGATTGGTTATACAATGTTATTCAAGAATGGCTATTTCTGAGTAACTCCATATGTGGGTATCCTTGTTCCATAATTAGCATGACTCTCATTTTTGGCTTAACTCCTTTTCAAAGTGTATTGAGCAAGAGCATATCCATTTGGTAAACGAACTGAAATGTAAAATCAGCCTCCTGAAAAATGCCTTCCTGTCCTAGTGTAGTAAGTTTACAGGGTGCTTTGAACACAGAAGATGGGAAAGATCATACCAAGCCCACTGTGAGCCATTGGTGACATTATTATCATCTTTGCCCTATTAAGCTGGTAATGAACCACATAGTTATTTTTATGATAAAAATCTACAAATATGCAACATAGACCATAAAGTTCAGTTGAGAAATGCTTTAAACTGAACGATGTAGTGAGTCGTCAACAGGGGCAAAGGAAGAATTCTACCCCTTGCTGATAGAAGGGGCTGTATAGGGGGTTGACCCTACCTGGATGCCAGGTGCTCACCAAAATGGATCTGACACTCCCCTCCTCAGCTGGACAGGGAAGAGAAAATATGACGAAAGTCTCCTGAGTTGAGATAAGGAAAGGGAGAGATCTCAGCAATTACCATCTTGGTCAAAGCCGACTCAGATTGGGGAAATTAATATACTTTATTGACAATCAAATAATAGTAGAGTAATAAGAAATAAACCCAAATCTTCAAAAACCTTGCTGCCATTCATCCTTGCAACCCAGGGTCAGCTTCACTTCCAGTTTTCTCTATCTCCACCCTACCAGCAGTGCAGATGGAGGGGGAGAGGGATTGTGGTCAGTTCATCACACATTGTGTCTGCTACTCCTTCCAGGAGCCAACAGTCTCTCCACAGCATCACAGCCTCCTTTGGACATCCACCATGGGGTCCTCCATGGGCTACAGGGGCAGATCTGCTTCACCATGGGCTGCACCATGGACTTCAAGGGAATCTTTGCTCTGGTACCTGGACCACCTCCTCCCCCTCCTTTTCCATGACTTCAGTGTCTGCAGGGCTGTTGCTCTCACATATTCTCTGTCCCCTCTCTGGCTAAAATTGCACAATAACTTTTCCCCTTACATTTGTTGTCCCAGAGGCACTACCGCCATCACCAATGAACTCAACCTTGGCCAGCAGCAGGCCCATCTTGGAGTTGGCTGGCCTTGGCTCCATTGGACTCAGGACACATTCCTAGCAGTTTCTTGCAGAAAGCCACCCCTGTAAGTCCTTCTGCTGTCAAAATCTTGCCATGTAACCCAATACATGCTGTTAGGTATAGGCACTCAAGCACAGGACATGATAGCTTGTCTAGCAAACAGGTGTTTTTCCACTCCAAGGGAGTCAAACAGTGCTTATTTTAACAAAGAGGAGATGGTCAACTGATATTGTGGATAAGGTGAAAAAAATACTTATGACCACTGGCAGGATTTTATATGAGAGGTAATTTTAGAGGGTATCATTCTCCAGCATGATAAGACACTTTTTAATGATTGTTACCCAAGATGTCTGTGTCTCTAAATGAGGGAACCATTTGCAAGAAAATTCTGCAAACTATTCAACTTACAATGAAAAAAGACGTGTAGGTAGAAAGATGCTTTTATGTGCATCCTTAACTTGCATTGTTGCAGTGATTCTGAAGTAGCTGTAATAAGCTGTTATAAGGAGACATTCCACACCCAAAACTGTGGTGTCTCTAAAGCCATTACAGCTATAGGCCAAGGCATCAAAGATACTGGGGCAAGTGCCTGTATGTTTTGCAGTGCATCCCAAGGGCAGCAGTTTGAGAACATGGATTACTGGTGTCAAAAGAAGAAGGGTTTTCTGGTGATGGGTTAGAGTTGATGGCAGAACTCACTGACAATCAGTAAAATACTGGAGAGCACTTTTGGATCCTGGCTGGCCCAAGGGGAGTTCACTATAGTCAGCAACTGCTGTCAGTTGGCACAAACTGCAATTTCAGCACCTCTGGTTTGCCAGAGTTGTAAAAAATATAAGTATCACAAGGCACAAAATAGAGACTCCACACCCCAGTAAGCAGGACTCACAGGAGCTGTAGGGAAACACTTAACCCCCAACATACACAACAGAGGGATGTAAAGCACAGGGAGACATTCAATCAGCCTCAGTGATTTATCAAGCCTTTGGAGACTCTGTAGTGGTTTTCATGGGTTGAAGCAATTTTCTGCTGAAATGTTGAAAATAATCAGAGGAACTTTTGAGGAAATAACAGTGAAAAAACTCTGAAAAACACTGACCTTTGTTTTGTGGGACTCTACTTCCTCTTAATGCATGAAACAGAGGAGGAGTAAACACTGCTTAGACGTGAGGAGTTTCATACAGAAGGATGTTTTATTTTTGTATCAGTTTGTTCCTCTTTAGCATATTTGAATTGCTTACCTTTTGCTACTTTCTTTCTGTTGCCTGGAAACATTTAGTAAGTTGTTAGTGCCAGAGCACTAGCTGACTTAAGATTCAACTCGAATGAGCTCTAACACAAAAGCTTGTAATTTGTGTTTTCAAAATATCCCAGCAATATCAAATTATAGGGCTTTGAGCAACTAGAAATTAATTTTATCAGAATAACATCGAGTGTGCTTTTACTGTAATATCAACTTCTTGTTCTTGACCTTGCATGACTATTGAACCAGAATTTCTCACCAAAACCATTATCCCTTTCTCTGAGAACTAGACTGATGACGTTGCATGCATTTCAAGTCACTAATGAAATAAAATTATTTTTTTAAATTGCTCTTTTGACTTTCAAATTTTTTCCCTGATTTTAATCTCAGAAAGCTGAGAAATCTGCTATGATTGCAGCATTTTGACTCTGCAAGATTGTGAACACCCCCCTGAGTTATGCTCCCATTAGGGTTTATGAAAGTGTTTGACCAGAACTGGTGTTTCTGCCGTGCTTATACTATCAGAAGTATAGCAGACCGTGATGCACCTTCACACTGAAATCATCCAGTGTGAACTTGCACCATGCCAGGCACATCTGCAAAGAGTTCACATCTGGCATTCTAGAGTAAATATTGCAGCAGCACTTATAAATGCCTGGTTCAACATGTGGGAATCTCCAAGAGGTATTCCTAAGCCAAAAGCATAATAATTGAAATGACTTGAGTACATGAAATTATTTCCAGGAGAATTCATGTTAGTGATCACTCTCAGTTAATACCTAAGTGTAAATGTTTATTTTACTTATGGGACTGTTTGAAACATTGATATCTCACCTCAAAATATACACCACTGCTCATAGGTGAAAGAATATTAAAAGGTTCACAATATCACAGAATCTACACTATTTAGTTTTAATTAGTTTTTTTAGAACATTTAGAATATATAGAATACAACTATATTGTAACTCAAACCTTCACTTCTTCTTCTCGAATAGTATTTTCCTAAATAAATGAGCTACCAGAATGAGCTTCCCAAAGTTCAAGCTGAACAAGCACGATGTCCAACAGTTGTTCTGATACATCTTAATTGGTTGAGATGAAAAGCGGTGCTGAGAACTCTCTGACATCTCATTTTAAACACAGCTGTATGTGTATTTCATATCTCAGTTCATCTGAGACCCCACTCCCCTGCGTTCTAAGCATGATCATATACATAGACTGTACCTGGTTTTGAATTTACAGGAACATCTTGGAAAAAACATGCAGTAATGGGGAACAAAGAGGCAATAGCAAGGGAAAGACTGATAGGAAATATTGGGAGGGTGCCTGTATCCTGCACAATGGTACTATTCATATATACAAATCACGTGCTCATGTTTTTCTGGATCTGGGCCTAATTGCACAACTGGATTTCTTTCAAACCAAAAGTAAGTGCAAGAAAAAGCAGAATACAAGCATAGATTTTTTTTGGTGGAAAGTGTAGTTCAGGCCTACAAAGAGAAAGTCATGGACTGTAAAGGAAAGCTACAAAAGACCTGGAAAAGAGAAGAGAGCAGAATGCCACTGCGCAGTAGTAGTTTAGTGCTAGTATTTAAAACTGAGTATGCTTATTTGGTGAGTTTGAAGGTTCATTTTCTACCTTCTTTTAATCTTTGGTTGTATTTGAAGAGGAGGGGATTGGGTGTGGACTAAAGTCCTTCTGAGGTAAAGAGCAAGGTTATACTTTGGGCTCTGAGAAGAATGCCTATTGTTTCAGTGCGGAGTAAGGTTTTGAAAGCTTTTGTAACAGTGCATTATGAAACCTTGAATTGGTATTGGATGGTGACCGTGAGAGACATCAAGGGTGTGGGATGTGGTAACAGATTACTCAATATCCTGAGTGCTGTGCCATGCAGAGCTAAAGCACATGTGGGTCGCAGCAGATCCCCTTCAGATCTGAACAGTGTTAATATGCAGAAGGCAGAATACAGCCTGTTCATCTGCTGGATCAGAGATCCTGCTACCTTGCTTAATCTGTTCTTTTGTCAGATAGCCAGCTGGCAGTCTAAACTCTGAGACATATATATTCTTATTTTAAGTGTTTGTGTGTTGCATAATAAAATTATGAGAGGTGTGGAAATAAAATTGCAGCTTGGTCAGCTTCATTTTGAGACAGATCATTCGAGTGGAAAATCAGTGGCCATTCTACAGCCTGTGTATTTTCCTCTATGCAGTTATGCACAAAAATAGAAAAAGTTTGTATTAATTGATGATGATACATTAGTGTCATCTAAATATGTGGGGAAACAGGAAGATAATTGGATTAATGAGTAAAATACAGTATTTAAGCCCTAAGATCTAACAAATGGGACACGGTGTCTTATCTAATGAGTGTAAGTGGAATCTCTCATGAGATTGGGAAACACAGTACATTGTACTGCATAATCTTCCACTTTCATCCCAACCACACAGTCATAATCATAAGTCATTCATGACAAAAATCAATGATCTTAGTTTTTCTGACAGCTTCTGTTCACGGTTCCTAGGAACTGTTTTTTATCTTTTCTCTAGAGGGTATTTAGAATTTAAGCTCCCTCTCTCTACTTGTTTATGTACAGTGCTGTTCATCTGCCAAATGACCACAGTGCCAAGTTCCAGCTTGGCATTAGTGGAACATTTTCCTTTCAGCCCCTTGAGAATACATGCTTTGGCCTTTCCAAAGCCAGCAAATTGTCAACACTTATGAAGTGACATGACCTAGGCTGAAGTGGACAGAAAAGTTATCAACATTTGTCTCATTTTTTTGTGGCTACAATGTGACACAAACTACAGAGTTATTGATAATAGCTTTTGAAAGAAAAAATATGAGGGAAGACTTCTCTTTTTATGATTCTCTATTTCAATAAAATTTCTCTAATTGCATGGGTAGAAGAATAAGGTTTTGTAGTATATATTATATCCTATAGCAGACTGTTACAAGAAATGAAAAACATCTACATTGGCAGGCCAAGCTTGTGAAAGATTGTGTAATTTTGCTCCAGTAAAATTGGATTTTTACAATCCATTATTTGGTAAGTCACTATAAAGTCAACAGACCTTATTTACAAAATGGGAATTCTTACTGTAGTCAGTTTCCAAACAAGGTACCTGATCAAAAGCATTTGCTATAAATTTTGCTCATTGGCAGCTTCTTAAAACCCTTTATTGTGCTACCTGGAGGCAAGCTGAGGACAAGCACCATCACTGGGAAAATATTGATTTTTCTAGGATATCCTGTCTTTGTTCTGCAAATAGCGAATAGACACAGAATAGAGTTTATGTCATGGTGAGAAGAAAATGTTGTGATTAAGTCTGGAATCTGTGTTCGCTTAACCTTTCAGTACTCAGTTTTCACAGGTTAAAAGAAAAAATATAGAACACTCTGTTAAAACACAGCAATAGGTCATGTTGTACTTTGTTAATCTGGCCAGCATTTTTCCATTACAGAATGAAAAGATGAATAAACACACAAGGCTTAACCAGACAGAGGCTTTAAATCTATTAATTCATCTTTATGTGCCTAGCCTTTGCACATCCTCCTTTGGAACAGAATAGTCAGTCTGTTAGGTCTCTGAGGACCAGATTTTTACGTGTGTGCTGGTAAGTGAATCCCATGCCTTCTTGTAAATTAGTAATAGGGAGAGACAGGACAAGAAGAGCCACAGCAAACATCTATTAAGATTAGATAACCTTGTAGCTGCTCAATAAGAAGTGAAAACTGGTTGGTCAGAGCTAGAATAGGTAGGACAAGGAGCTGTCGCTGAGCTGCCAAAGCGTGACATACTTTAGCGTAGAGACAATAGAAGGCAGGGAGATGATTTTGCTGGAGGTGTTTTCCAGTAATAAGTGAGGGACGGTCATCTTAATTCCATGTCTATTGGACTGTCTAGGCAGCCTCCAGCTCACTCCCACCCACCTATTCTTGCCTGCATCAGGTTTGTCCAGATGCACAGCATCACAGTCCTTTTCCACTTGAATACTGGCAGGCCCTCTGGGAGAGTCTTTATCTGGTACAGTATAAAGGCAAGCTCACACCTGCCAGTACAGTTCTTTCCTTGTGCATTCACAGGGTCTTCAGCAGTTGCTTCCCTGAAGAGCCCATGTTTAGTCCCCCTTGAAAAATGACTATAATGTAGTACTACAGCAAATAAAGAAGGCGTGGGTATTTCAGTCACAACATCAAGCCAGAAGGAAAGAATAGGGTTCTGACTCCACCAGCACAGTCTTTGGTGATGCCCACAGTGCCCATCTCTAGTCAGGAAAAGGGCTTGAGTCTCAGATGCAGCACAATCACCTGAGCAGTCTTGGAATTGCGTCTTGCAACACTGTCCATAGTCCTAGACAGTGCTAATAGTCCTGGACAGTGCTAATTTGCACATTCTACAACGTTTGCCTCCTTACAATATCATGGATTACCCTGAGAAGTGTCTAGGTACTGTCTGACAACTGACAGCTGCCTATTGGGATGAGCTTCTGTGCTGCAGTGACCTCCTCTCTTGGGTGATATTTTAGCTCCTGCATCAATTTTACAAGGTTCCAAATAATTTCCTACAGTTTTGATTTTTTTTTTTCACTGAAAAACATGTGAAATGTTAAGCCGTTCAGAGGCTTTAATTCCCTAATTCCCTGATGAGAAGAGATGGATTTTTTCTGAAGTTTTTTCCTGGAATTGGTGTAGAGTAGGAGCGTAGCTCTCAGTGGTGGTGTATCGTATAACATTTGGCTAATGCTCTGGGGCTATTTCTGGTAACTGCAACAGGAGTTCCAGTGTTGGGATAGGTCTATTTTATGTTCTAATGAAATAACTAGTAGTCTGATGCAGCCTACGTGAAAAACAGAGATTTGGATCCTTTCACCTCATTTGGGGCACATATATTAAAGAATGAGCTTTGTGCTTAAGAGAGATTACACGTAGATTATGAAATGTAGAAATGGTAGTTGCAAAAAGCAGTTTTATTCAGCAGCAGATTACTGTCATTTTACTACATGCTTATGAAAACTGGAGTTTCTAGTTAAATCCAGACTCCATTAGCAAGTAAATATTAGCCTATGTAGAGATGCAGCATTTCAGTTTAAAAAAAAGTAGAAAAGCCTTTATCAATTCATTTGAAATTCATATAATTTACATAGTGTCCTGAAGCTGTCTGCACTCTCTTCAGAAATACCAAATTTCGAGAGCCCCTTGTACTTGGCCAGCTATCCAATGAATAAGATAAACCAGTCAAGGTAGTGGATAACTGATATATGGATGATGCAAATGTGCTATTCCATCCATGATGGGAAAAGAAATGTGTTAAGGCAGAGGTGTATCAGATATTACTTTTTTCAAATGAACACACAAAAGAAGATAACACACCCATGGACTCAGAAATGAATGATGACATTTATTCCACTTGTGTCGTGGGAATTATGGATTTACCTGCTCTCTTTATGCTGTTTGGCAAAAAGTCTGCTGCAGTCTGTTGATTAGTTCATCCTGCACCAACTTGGGAGCATTTAATTGTGTGTTTGCATAATTATAGTTGAATTTATACAAATAGATGTGAGCGATCCTGCCCCAAAACTGGCAACTAACTGTAAAAACCCTGAAGAATCCTCTGATTTATTTTAAAATGTGAAGAATTTTAGGGCAAACAAAACAAAATCCAAGCAGTAAAACAAAACACAGAATAAGGTTTTGGACTGGGAAAGTGAAACAAGAAGATAAATCTTCAATGAAATATTGATTTCTTTTTTGATCTCACAAAAGGAGATTACACAGGGTAGAGAATATTTAACCAAGAAAACAGCAGAAAAGAAATGCACTTACACTAAACCCATAAAGAAGCTGCAGTCACCTAGGCAGAACCATAAAAGGACTGAAAGTATCTTCTCTGATAAAAAGCATTCTAAGACAAGGACTGGGAAATAGGTTTCACAGTTTTGTGATAATTTATTTTGATATTGGGAGTGAAAATGTCATTGTTTTTAGGAATCTCCTTTTCTTCACTTGAGTAAGTTTATGATAAAACAAGTTAGAATTTAATATACTTTGAAGATAAATCACCTCTGGATGTTTTCAGAAAGCAAAAAAAATGTCCATCTTAATCTTCTTAAATTTCTATTTTTTTACTGCCTTTTCCTGAGGCTGTTTACTCTGCACTTATTAGGGGGAATGATAACAAAGCATTTTAAATAGGCAAGATCTATGTGTGTCTCCTTAGAAGGGAGCTTCTTTTTCTGGCTGGTATTTTTTTTTTTTTAAAGAATTCTGTTTTCTGACTAAGGTAGTGTTCACCAGCAGGAAGGAGTTAAACGATACCCATACAACTCAGGAGCTAGTCTTGAGGCAGAAGCAGTAAGCAGCTTCAGAGAGTGAAGATTTTTTGGCATTTATTTTACTTCTCTGTATTTATCACTTGAGAATAACTAGGCCTGAATTGTTAATAAATACGAATGTTTATTGTGTGATAAAATCAAAACTTAAGCAAAACAAAGCAAATATATTTCAGAAGGTCCAGCTTCTGCATCTTCAACATTAGATCTCAGACTCTGTGGCTCCACAACAGGACAGCGTCTGTGAATGGCATTTGATACATAGCTAAATAGTCCTGAAAATAATTTTTTAAACGGTAGATAAGGGAGAAAAGGCTCTTTTTGATAATTCTGGTACTACTGTCATGTCAAAGGTCCTTAGCCACTTAAGAAAGGTTCTAGTTAGAGTAGATCTAACAGGAATCTGTTCTCAAAATAGAAAATGGCTATAGAATGGGAAAATGATTTGATAGTGATGCTGAATTTCTACTCAATCATAAGCAAGGTTTTACATGTATTCTTAATGCTATATAAGTCTGGATTTTCTTTTCTCATTTTTGCCTTGTCTTGTGGTATGAAATAGCTTCTCATAACATAACTTGAGTGTCCTAAGTCTGCTACACTTACCATTTACTGCCATACATTCTGAATTTGAATAAGAAATTGGTAACTTAGCTTCAGTTTACATTACTATCTTTGCCCAATTTACAGACTTACGCATGATACCACAGACCCACAAGTCTGCCTTTACTGGAAGAGTAAAATGACTCAGTTTGGGCCTGGGAGCCGAGAGCTAAATATAGTACACAGCACTTGGAGCCTGGTACAGCTGGGGAAAAAAAATCCATTTGGAGACTTACAAAAGGTCAGTTTGGAACAGAGGTGCCTGGGGTGCAGAAACACTTGCCCTGACAACTAACTTCATTCTGTTCTCATTTGAGAAGTGGCACAGCAGAGCTGCTAGGGACAGAAGAAAGTATAGGAAGGTGTTGGATCTCAGAAATCTGGAGTTTTTGAGTTTTCTGTGCTTCCAGGCACAGAACCCCTGGAAAACACTGCTCTGGACCTGAGACCTTGGAGAAGACTTGTAAATAGAATAATAAGTTAGAAATCACAAATGTGTAGTGGGTTAGATGTGTGTATTTTCACTGGGTGATGGGTTTTAAATTTGAGGTTTTTATAGTATAGTGGTGGTTATGGAACAATATGGAGAATTTTGGTGGTGTCTTTTTCTTTGTTCATCTTTTTCTGTCTTCTTCATGGAACTCAAGTAGTTGTCTTTAGTTGGTCAGTCTAATGTCACTCTAAGGGTCGTGGGAATCTATTATTAGGTCAAAAGGATAAATAATGTAGGTGTTAAAGTTTTATTGGTTTGTTTAGCTTTAAAAGGCCTTGAAGCAGGCTCAGCTGTAGCCATTTTTCCTACTTCTAGCAAGGAGCTAAAGGTGCTGTCATACTTTCTGTAATTTCTGATAAGATATAATAAACATCCAAACGCGAACATGAGAATTGTCTCAATTGCCTTTCTATTAATCCTGACCAATAAAAAACAGATGAAACTGATAACAAACCACTAATAAGTGGTACAAAGCCCAGCATACACCCCCACAGGAAGGTAAGACATGGAGAGAAAAAATGGACATAGAAAAGGTTTGAGCTAGTTATTCCAAAAATTAGTGCAGGATGTAGGCCATTAAGTATCCCTTATGGTGGGAAAGTGGTGTTGTGGCACTGTAAATATTTTGTTGAATGTGTACAAACTCAGCATACTCTGTGCAAATTCTTTATTGAAACAATGATCCATGTACAAGCTACATCACATTTCATTTTGCCACTTCAGCATGAACTTTTCTCTTTGTGGTTTACGGCCATGAGCTATAAAATCATAACAGTTATTTAAATCAAAATACAGCAACTGCTTCTCAAAAGAACACATTCATATTTGTCTTACATTTCTTGTAAAATCAAAAAGGATTTCATAATAAATGAAATATAACTTACGATACTTTAGTGCAAGCATTTCCTTTGCATCTAAGAAGACTTCAGTTGTCCCACTAACTATAGCATACTTAAGAGGCCAACTCTTAAAATAGCATGCTGCCAAGATATCCCATGAGAACTTTGAAAATCTGATACTGTTAACACTTTCTAGAATTAGTTAATCTGACCAAACTGAAAGTCAGAACGCCCTGGTTATATGTTACAGTACTTTTGTCAAAAGGTAACTGCAAATCAAGGAACTGAATAGTATCTACATTAGAATGAAACAGGCACTGATCTAAAAAAAATCAACATCTGCCCATATATGCCATTTGCAAGTCTTATGATTATACAGTAATTTTTAAGCACAGGAGTGTGCTTCTGTGCCTTACCAAGTACCAGCAAACCCGCACGAAAATGCTGGTCTATAGGTTCTTTTAGATTTTTTATATGACAGACAAAAAGTAACTGAAGGGTATGTTTCATCACAAACATGCTCAAATCAGAGAACAAAAAAGGGATCAGCAGTAAACAAATGCAGCTCAAACAGAATATGTTGAGAAAGTAGTGAATACTATGTTTAGTAGTCCGATTGGTATGGTCATATATTTACCAAAAAAAGAATAAAATTCAAATCCAACAACAACTTCTTCTGCTGCAGAAATCCAGACTCCTTTCATGTAGTTTGGCAAAAATGTTCAAAAATGGTATAAATATATTGTGCAAATCTCTTTTCCTTGTTAAGCCTGGCTTGGTGTTCCTTAGCTTTTTGAATGCAATTTCAGTTGGACTGGATTTTCCAGATTCTGAGAGTTTTAAGAACCATTAGTGTTTGGTGGTACAATAAATAGAAAAATGTAACAAAAAGTGTGCATAGTCCAATGATGGGAATAGATTAATGCCCCTGAAGTGCTTAAGGTGCATGAATACATGTAACAATGCAAGCATTAATGTCTTAGAGCCATTATTAATTTTATGTTTGTTAATTGTGTTTTTGGACGATAAAGTAGCCATTTGCTAAGAAATATTGCAAGACACAACTGCATACTTTATAATAGCACAACCCGAAAGTTTGGAACAGGAAAGACAGGTTTGGGTCTTGCTTCTGATCTGTGTTCTGCAAAGGAAGTTCCTGAAAGCACATAAAAAGCTTTAGGCTTAGAAGTGTCATATAATGGATGCATAAGATACTGAGCAGAAGACATAAAACCACTGAAAAAACCACATAAACCAGAAGCATCAGTTCTGTATAAAATCTGTATTTTCTTCAGCTACATTGCTGTTTAGTTTTTATTCTGATAATAACACAAAGCTAAATGTCCAGACTGGTTGGAGCAGTCCTACCTGTGAACTCTCAGCTCTGAGTTACTCCATCTCTAGAAAATTCAGGGTTCCCTTTGACCTTGCAACAGCAGGAATCCAGCACTCCATGTATTGCATGTATTTAATCCAAGTACCTGTTGCTTATATGCGGTTTGCAATGTGCATTTGTGTGTACTTCAAACGTGCCCTTTGTGAGCAACCTCTAGGGAAAAACATCATTTGTATCTTCAAGGAAGTTTACACAGTAATACTGAAGAAATCCATGGGAGTTGTTTGTTCTCAAATGTTTCTCAATAAATAAATAATAAAGAGGCTGGAGGACAGCCTGATAGAAGCAGTTAGGGTCAGAACACCATAGAAATACATGGAGGGGTCTGATCTCTATTGTAAAAACTTCATACTTTAAAAAGATTAAAATTAAAATACTCTAATAAATATTTTTATAACTTTAAAAAAAAGTGTAACTTAGAAGTTACTTTTATGCTTTCAAGGAGAACATCCTTGCTTATCTGTGCAATCTTAGTTGGGCACTAGGTAGGTAAATTTAGAATGCATGGGCATTGTAAATGCTGGACAGGCAGAAACTTCAATGTACCTCTTCTCAGAAGGTTAAGATGTATTAAAGGAGTTAAGTGCAAGTTCCTGCTTTTGTTTCTGCCCTTGTCTGTTTTCATATCAGAAGCAAATCAAGTAACTTGAAAAACTGATGTGAACACTAAACAGAAATATCCTTTGGATTCAGACAAGAAGTTAATTGTTTGCATCATACTATTGTCAATCACACTGGTCAGAAGTGAAGTTCTTTATGGTATTCTATTAAACTAACTTCTGTCTTACATTTATATTGCTTCACTGGAACTCAAATATTTCCAGTCACATTCCTAATGGGACTTTGCCCTTGCATGTTTCCTTTTGGGCATGTGCAAATGCAGTTTGTATAGAAACCTGCCACTGTGGTGAGCACAAAAAAATATGTGACATTGGAATACTGCCATTTCTCACAAGTTGGTTGTAAAATCTGAAGAGCATTATTAAACATGTAACTTTTTTTAAAAATAACCACAAAAAGGTAAATATGGAGCCTTCTCTGCATCACCTTTGTAAGTCATGGGGTATTCCTGTATTGCACTGCTGGTGAGGCTCTGAGCTTTAACATGAGGAAGTTGACATAAGACTTCAGTTTATTATCAAGGGTTCTTCTATGTACTTGCAACATTGACTTTGTCTGGTCTTGATTACCTGTGGAGATAATATAACTGATTGCCTCCAAAAGACACGTTATGGAGATGTGGCTGCTTTGTTAAAATGTCCAGAGAGCCATCCATGCATCTCCCCATAGACCTAAGAGACTTCTTTTCCTATCATATACTTGATTCCAGATTTAAGTATCTATATTTATACTACAATCCTTCTTAAACACTATAAAGTGATAGTTTGTTGTTTAGTTCCAAAATAAATGTGTCAGGTAATCAAGTAATATGCTATTAACCCTACACAAACCCTATGTAAGTGCTTTCTTTCCAGACTCACTGCAGAGAAGGTACTTTTTATTGTTTACCTGCAAGACAAATGGCCACTTGCCTTCCACTCCTGGCATTTCCTGGCAGAATTGTTGATCTTTTTTAATGCCACAATTGCTGCGATCATTAAAGCTTTACTGGGGTAGAGTCACATGTACTCCAGCAGTGAACATCCTACATGTAGGAGGGTCCCAAAATCTCAACACAATTACATCACATTTAACAGTTTGCATTACTGTCTTTGTAATTTTATAGGACACTTGATTATATTTTTTTTTTTCAGTTTGGATACAACACTCTCAGACTGATGTTTATATATGAATTTAGGATTGATCTTCAGAATATATAAATTTGTCAGAATTAAGAAGACAAAGAAAAGGGTATTTTGCTATTTCAGCCTTGTCATCAACTGATTACTGGCATTTGCAGGACTGTTACGGAACCTGCATATCTTCTGGTAAGGTAGTACATAGTTACTGCTTCTAAATTACTTCAAAACAAGACATCTTGCATATTTGCAGCTGTTTGCCATATGAACTTCTGGCAACATAGAAAATGCTCAAATGTATGCAAAAAAACCCTGCAGAGCTGTTGGACTGCAACTTTCTGTAAGATGTTTACAGGCTTTCCCATCTGTAATAATACCTCAAAGTTGTTTCTTCATGCAAAACAAATGATCATTGGCATCTTCGTTCCATGAAAAAGGGAAAACTATTTCCCATGTGGCTAAGAAGTGTGGTCTCAAATGAAATGGAAACATTTTAACTTTCTTTAATAGCCCTCTAAATCACAATGTAGCTGAGCAAACAGGTTTTGTAAATGGGATCTATTAGGATTTTATTTGGCTACTGGAGTGCTGCCTCTTGGGCAATATTTCAAATTCACAAGTTAATATTTGCAAAAATGCAATAGACGGAAATAAAGAGAGTGAAGGAGGAAAACGGAAATCAGTTTTATGTTTAGTAAGTTCAAGTGTCCTACATCAAAGACTACCAGTGACTTCCACGAGGCCACTACAGGTGACTCCAACCTAGGAAATGCTGAGGTAAATGTTTCTTGGAAATACTTCTAATCAAAACCAGCAATTAATAGTAATGTAATAGCAATTACTCTGCTAAACTCAAACTGAGAAGAAAGTGCCAAATAATCCACTCACATGCTTTTGCTATGATAGTCTCCAGGTAAGGCTTAGCGGCAAGTACAATATGTTTTTAAAAGAGCTCCACCTGATTTTCCTGCAATGCATAGATTCGGGAGTAACTATCATACATGGCTTTCATATATAACACATGTATTTTTGTCATTTGCCAATGCTGTGTCATCAGAACTGACTTCAACAGAAGTTTCAGGAGGGGTCTCTGCAGGAAGTGCTGGTGTTTGAAGAGTGTCTTCTTCCTTGGTGTCCATCTGCATGCTTTCCTGTGACTGACCATCCATGCAGTCCTTTTTGGACAATGGGTGAACTGACACTTTTATTGCAATCTGTTGAGGTGGCTCATGCAGTGATGATGCATCTGAGTCAGCTGTGGGAGATTCACTGCGTGTCAAAGCATTAGGGATCATATAAAGCTCATCTGTTTCAGTGGTTTCCTGGCCTTCTGCCGCCTGCCGTACAAAATTCTGTCCTTGCTCCTCCAGACCGACAACCTCCATAATTTCTTCCATTATAGTCCTGCAGTTCATGATGAGAGGTGGCAAAGGTACACTCCGAGCAAGTTCTTCAATATAGCGAGCAAATTCCATGGTCTTGAACTGGGTTACTTTGGCAAGCTCGAGCGTTTTGGCTGATGTGATAATTGGGATACGCTTTGCAATCTCAAAGGCCTTCTGAAGTTTCTCTGCCCCTTCTGTTCTGAAGAATTCATTGATTGCTTTCTCAGTTTTCTTCAGATGACTGCTCATCATACATAATCGAGTAATGTTCAGTATCATAACAATGGTAAAAGCGACAAGGCAGACAATCATGTAATAGATTCCCATATCTCCAGAGGTAAAAACAACTCTCAGCGTCACAGTATTGTTAACACTGCCATATGCATTAGATGCAACACACGTGTATTTACCTCTGTCTTCAAATGACACGCGGGTAATGTTTAGTAGCCCATTGTCAAGAAACCACCATTTTCCTGTTGGAGAGGAAACAGTAACTTAGAAGTATTTTGTCACATGATCAGCATAGTCTTACACATCAGCTTTATCAAACTGGCTTCAGGTTTTGGAAGAAGGAAATAATGTTCACAAGAAGACAAAGAATTTACCATTATAAAGGCCTGAGATCCAAGCTGTGTTACTATTAAATCCCTGACATCAACTCTGGAGAGACAGAGCATGCCCTAAAAGGGTCTCATAAAAAATGCTAACATGCATCACCTCTATCTCAATCTTGTGGTTGGTTAAGTTACAGAGATAGGACTACTCCAGAGAGCCTCCCAAACACAGGTCACACTTCCTCAAAGAACAGGATCAATGGGATTATGAGGCAGAAAAACCTACTTAAACTCTACTTGTTTTGTTCCCTGACAATGCATTGGCTTACAATTGGGTTATTTTTGGCATTTTGTTAGAGTATCTCATATAATTTTGTTAATGTAAATTTTAAAAGCCCTAACATTTCAGACATCATATACTACATTGTCTGCCCTCTGAGGTGTGAGAAACTGATTTTGAAATATGATTTTAAAGAGAGGGAAGTAGGATAGGAAGAGTAAAATAGATGGGAAGGAGAAGAGCCATGACAGGAAACGTCTTGTTTCTTGGTAAGAACCTCTACACACAATGACAGAACGTATTTTACCTTTAGAAGGAATTTCTATCAATGTAATATAACTGATAACTTCGTCCGCTGCATGGACATATACAGTTCATATACATGAACACTTCATATTCCTTGAACCTGGCACAGCAGAAGAGTTTAGGTATGAAACTGCATTTGAAACATATTAAAAAGCCATCACTCCTGTCACTGCTAAAGTGATTAAAGATTCACCTAGTTACTGTATTTCTCACTAAATATTGGTAATGAATTGAGATTTTTAGTTCCTCAAAATTTTTCTAATTAAACATGGCTTACTCAATTTGGTTTTTTTACATTATCTCCAGTAGAAGCCTATGTAAAGTATTCCCACAAGATCCCCGCCTCGGTTCATGTGTACAGAGAGCTCTTAATTATATATTTTTATCCTTTTACTTCGAAGTTTTAACTTAACTGAAACAATATTTTTTACCCTAGCAAATTCTATAATACAGCTGAATCATCTGAAATTAAAAAAATGCAGAATAAATAAAAGCTCAGCCTAAATCAGACCTTCATATAAAAAAAAATCACCCCACTCTGCTAAAGTTAGGCAAATTCAGAGGAAATATTAGCATCTGTAACAGATGACACTTCTTCCTCCACTTCCAGCATAACAAAAAATGCAGAATATTCTCTGCTCAGTATTTCTTTGAATTAGAATGCTAGTCCTTTTTGCTAAGTAGGTTTCTATTAATTGTGAAATAACAAGATGCTTTGTGATGTATCCTGGCTCCAGCTGTTAAAATGACATAATGGCATTGAACTGTGACTCAGTGACTGGGTCTATGCCACTGGATCCTGACAGACATACTGATCCACATAATAAAACAATTATTAGGAAAGGTATCATTGTTGGGTTTTGATAACAATTCAATGCCATACTTAACACTACAAAAAAAGATCTCAAACTAGGAAATATTTCTTACAGAAAGACATTCTCTTACAGGAGGTATTCTAAGTTAAAGTGATGTCTTAATTCTACATCTGCACGTTTTACTGATTTGATAAAAGTTTTTGCTCACCTACCTAAGTGTTGTTTTAGCTACCTCTCTCAGCTGGCTACACAAAGACCTAAGTTTAGATGCCTAACTAAAGGGGAAATTTTCTATTAGTGAACCTTAGCAAAACACTAATCGCGGTTGACACAACCACACAAATAATGCTTGAAAGTCTGCTTAGTAGCTCAAGTAGTTCTTTTCTCTAGCTTTACTCAAAAATGGTAACATGCTGTACTGTAAAACATAACTAATTATGCAGTAAGCCCTTATAGATATACACTGCTGTTTCACATCAAGCTGGGTCAATCATTACTCCCATCACAGCAGTTCTCTGTCAGGTCAGCCATTAGCTAGGCATGCTATCTTACAACTAAGAGTTTATTTCATCGTGCAGTGAACAAAGCAGTCATTATGGAAGGATTATATAAGAAAAACACCTTTCATATACCCACACTCCTCTCAAACACTCCCTAGAAGTATAACTAGGATTATCACCCAAACCTTCCATTTAAGGAAAATAAGCTCATAATTATGGTGTCTGGCAAATGCCACTGAAGAGTCTTAATTAAAGCCAGGAAGGCTCAAATTTGGCCTGTCCTTCTGACTGTTGCCCTATATAGGTTTTGCACTAGGTTGTTCAGGCCATCTCTGTTTCTTACACTACCATGGCACTGCACATAAAGACAGCAGGCATGTCAAGGAGTTAGCTGTGTTGAGTTCACGCCAACAAACTATTCTCATATGTCATGAGAATCCTCCTTTGAGTTGGGAAAATAGCTTTTTAATAATTTTTTGGTGCCACAGAAGAACAAAGGAAGACAGAATGAGAAACAGGAACAAACCCAAAGTCATCCAATGAAAAGAGGCCTGTCTATACCTTCTGATAATTGCTTCAGCTTCTTGCTATGTGTTGCTATAAATAACACAAAAGAAGTTACTGTTTTCTTCCAAGGTGTGCATAAAAAATTTATAACTGCCATCAGGCTTTCATTTATTTTCACACAGGAAAATACCACAGCCAGGCCATTAAATTCAGATTATTTGTCAACTTGGTGAAATCAGAAGTGTCTCTGGACAGGCTACATCAGTGCTATTACTAAGGTCCTACCTTTATTCTCCTCCTCTTGGAGCAGGCGGCCATTGGAATTGTACCATCTGTAACGTGGACTGGGAGTTCCTTGAACATTGCAGTCGATCAAGGCACTACTGCCCTCCTTGACTATGATGTGGTCGATGCGGGAGATGACCACGGGCGCAGCCCCTGTGTGTGTGTCAGTGCGGTTGAAAGTGCTGTTACTCACATCCTCAGCAGTGGTCAAAGCTGCTAGTAAGATGACAAGGCGTGTGGTAGGCAGAAAGTACAAAAAGTGGCAGCTGTTCAGTATGTCCATTTTCCTTCAGTGGTGTACACAACTGGCTGGGAACTGGTTCTGTTGAATGCAGGTCCTTGAAGTGAGCAGGTCACAGGAGAGTTCTACTTTGATCTGTGCAATTTTATGTTTAAAATATCCTATAAAATAAATAAATAAGTACAGAGAGACGGCATGTATAAACAATCCATTAGATATGCTCTTTTAAAATAGTGACACATCCATTAATGCATTTCACAATCATCAGCCCAGTGTCTTGTCTAAATGCTAATGTTATCACAGTCCTTATCCTTACTGGAAAAAGATGCATACATTTTCCTGACAATGGTGTAGTTCAGAGTGACAGGCATGGGAGAAGGCTTTTATCACCTAGACACTTAGCAGCAGTTTAGCTACAGTAGCAGCTACAGTTTATGCCAGAAGTTCAACAGGTTTTTTTTGTTTGTTTTTTTGTTTTTTTTCCTTATAAAAACCATTTGCAAAATCAATAGGAAAAATGGAAGTACAGAATACTAAAAGCAGCCACTACCAGTTTGGTGCTGCAACTCTACCACGTGCATGGTCCTAGATGAATTGTGAAACATGGTGTAAGAAAACAGTTCCAGGAAGGGTTTTTGGATCTAATGCTGGAATCCTTGATATACACATTTTTTCCCAAACACAGCAGCACATACAGCAAAACATCTCAGACAACTCACTTTTTTGAAGCTAATGCTGTCTGAGATAAAACAAAGCCTGGAAGACTACTCTTAAAAAAGGGTATTTCATGCTTGATAAAGTAATTTCAGTGTTGTTATTTTTAGAGCAGATTCATAAAGAAGAGTACTTGCTCGTGACATAATTATGGTTAATGTTCCTTTAAGACACAAATGAAGTTAGGACTTTTCTGTTCCTTATGTGGCAGTAAGCATTTTGCCTGCGTGCTTTTTGCACACTCCCTCAATATTTTCCCTCAACTAATCACCCACAATGAGGCCTTTCTGCAGCAGTGATTTCAGTTTCTGGACAGAGGCGGGGGGGGTTACAAATGTGCTCTCTACTGGCCTCATTATGCTCCCAGCGAATACAATTGGCATTCAGTACTGACTGAGGGCATAGTGTTGGCCTCAAAATGAGCACCTTGGAAAATTTCACTCAAGAGTCTAAAGGCCACAAATCATGTTAAAATCACAGTGTCCAACTATACTTGTTTTACTCGTGTTTCTAAGGTAAATAACTGAAATTTAGTGAAATTTATTAGATAGAAGAATCTATTTTCTTAAATATACATTTGACCCATGGTAATTCATCCGCCTTAGCACACAAAAAAACTGCTGACAAGATCAGTTCCCTAGATCCGTTCTATACATAAAGGAAACACTAAAAAAAAATCCCTTCCTTATTTTCTATATTCAAAGAAAGCAACATTACTGTCTTTCACTGGTAATATTTGATTTAGGTTGTTTTGTTATGCATCCTCTCTTCTCTGTAAAGTAATGAACTTGCTTTCATACAAATAGATACAGGTGTTATTGAAAAAGCAAATTAATTCTCCCATTTTACAGGATCAATCATTACTAGAATTGAAAACCTATGTTTTTTTAGATAAACTGCTGGCATGATGTAGAGGTCTGTCCCAGCTTCGAGCCTGTTCTTTTTTTTTCTCTGCTTTTATAATTACTGAATGTGGAAGTATTTCTCCTGAAGAGCAGAATAATTTTTAACTTTAAATTAATATGCAAATCTCATTTGTCATATAAAGCTATATAAACAATGAATTCAGAAATCTATTTCCAATTATGCAAAACATGTAGAGTCTGTGCTTTTGAAGGTACACTCTGTCTGAGTCAGCAGTTTGGAAAAAAACCCCTTCAGTAACTACTTACATCTCATTTCTACTACTCCATTAACCTTGGAGACTGACATTCTTCATGATTACACACATTCAGTCTATAAAATGTTTCTGTACAGTGTCACAGATCTGCATTGCGCCATACAGAATAGCCGAAATCACACTTCCTGGCAAAGGAGCAGGAACAGAGGCTGGCTGGATTAAGACAATGGGAAGGGCAAAAGATAACATTATAAACTGATTAAGCTTTGTGTCTGTCAAGGGCTTGTTATTACTGTATTTGGGTCTATCATATATTTTTACAGCAGAAAAATCAGTAGCAATCATAGAAAGGTGTTTATTGCGGACAGCAATTTGCATTCCAGAAGGAAGTGAAATAGCATCTCCCCAGTGGCTGAACAGAAAACCTGTAAGGAGGGGACCAACAGTGTACTAGGAAGCTCAAGGCAGCTGATGGCCCACTGATTCCACACAGCACAGGGATGTGGACAGAGGTTTGGAAGGTGTGATGGCAGTAAGGCGTTGCCTATTCTGTATGTTTACCTGTTTTGAACGCAGAGCATATGGAAGTAAAAACTGTACCTTTGTGTAGTGATAGCAAATGTGACTGGTCCACAATATGGCCAAAGGGTTGATTACTTGTCTGAAGGTAACAGTGGCGCTCTCATTCTGGCCCAAAATTGAACCATAAATAGCTACAGTAAATTTTAGGAAATACAGATGACTAATTTATGTCTAATGTGTAAGATTCTTACCTACTCCTTCTTACTCCTTGGACTGTACTTTCTCATGTATGTTTCTGGAATGTAGAATATTAAAAAAACACTAAATACCTCTGTAGATACATTTCTATTTGAAATAACTACAGTTTGATGGCTAATATGAGGAATAATCAGGCAGTAGGTTTAAAGCAGAATGTTTGGAAATGAAGGTTGCTGCTTTCATATGCCATCCAGGGAAGTACCTGGGTATATTTGAGGAGACAGGGAGATATCTTTCTGAAGAATGGTGTTTTAAGATAAAAGATTAGACAAATGTTCCCAGGGCAACTAGGAAGCAGTAGGCAATCTTTCCTTTGGTGTGCATCCTGTCCAATGTTATCAGGAAACAAAAAGAGATGGAAGAAAGCAAAGGTTTTCTTAGCCCCAGCTGACACAAGAAAGTTACAGGGTGGCCAAGCTGGGACCTGAATGTTCAGGACCCTCTGTAAACCTGCTGGGCATGACCAAAAATGCTAGAGTCAGGTTAGGAAAGCAGGAAGAAGCAGAGAGAGAACTGAAAGGGCAGAAAATATGCTCACACCAGACACTGATGCAAAGGAAGATGTGCTGAAAGTTCCTGTCCTCCTGCTTTGCCACAGGCACAAGAGCAGCCTGAGGATATCAGGAAACACAGATCTGGGAGCCAGCTGCTTTGCTAAACACAAGTGATGTAACAAGTTATGATTTAATCACAAAACTAAATTGGGAGAAGACTGAGACCAAAATAGGACTACTAGTGGTATCTGGCAAAGCAGCAAGAGAATCCAGAGTACTGGAGAAGTGAACACAGTGCTGTCACCCAGGATCTTGGCCACAAAGAGGCAGCAATTAGCTGTGACCCATGATAAACCCCGAAGGCAGCCAAAACTGTAACCTTTTAATCTGACCTAAGTCAGAGAAAGCTGGATTGACTAGACTAAAACAAAGATTTCTGTAATAATGCCTACAGTCTGAGAGTAACACAGTACTCTAAAAGAAGGAGGACACCTGCAATCCTGAGACTCACTTTTTAGGAACAGATTGAGTCTCAGAGCATTTTTGCCATGAAAAGGTCACTATAAACAAGAGGTAGTTTCTGGTCATGGAAAGAATGTCATCACCATAGCATATGAGCTACCTGTAAAATACTTACAAAAAATAAAACTATATAATATAATTAATGTGGTTACATATACTTATATTCTTTTTCTTTTAACTTTTAAATCTGTGGTGCATGAACTGAATAAGAGCACCCCTAACTATTCTGAGCTATGTTTTCCACCCAAAGCTGTGAAACAGGGACAGGCTTACCTCTGAAGATGGAATGAAAGGAATCCCCAAACTCTCCTCCAGAACCTAGAACATATATATAGGAAATTTTCCTGCTGTATTGTATCTGAAGCAACATTTATTATTCAACAATGCTTGCCAGTGGTCCATAGATTAAATAGTTCTGGTTTTTAATCCCACAACCCAAGTGGTGTACATTGAAAATATTTAAGTAACAGATTTACTGCTTGTGAGATTAACTTCCAAGGAAGACTTGAGCCATATGAGAACACATGACAAGCTTTTCTTCTAAGTGATGTGACAGCCAGATCTAGCATGCTCTCTATGCATTTCTATCCAGAGAAGTTGTCTGGAATGTGCTCCAGAAAAAGCAGAGCTGCAGCATGATAGTTTTACTCCTAATTAATATGAAACACAGACAAAAGCTGCAGTTACAACTTCTCTGTCCAAAATCAGGCATCAGTCTAAACAGAAGACACATCTAAGACTGCCTAGGA
Source organism: Toxostoma redivivum (assembly GCA_013397375.1). Taxonomy (NCBI): domain Eukaryota; kingdom Metazoa; phylum Chordata; class Aves; order Passeriformes; family Mimidae; genus Toxostoma; species Toxostoma redivivum. Next base: position 589,987 of record VXBI01010779.1, read on the forward strand.
ATATTAATCAGAGACATGTTCTGACTGACCATTTATTTTTCATGTCATAGATGTATTTGCTTCTCATACTACTGCCACCAAAGAAAATGAAAATTGCTATGGGTGCAGGGTCATGGTTGTAAGTGCTGCATTTGTGCAGAACAACATGATGACAGAGCACAAAAGAACAGAAAAGGAGGGCAATGATGCATACCTTTTCCTGGCTTTCTCACATCTGTAAGACTGCCCTGTTCTTGTTCTTGGAATAATGTGTAATCCTATTAACTGTGAGGTTATTCAATTCATAAGTGAAGCACAAGAAGCCAGCTTACTGCATAATGCATAAATTGTACTCCTACAGCTTTAACATCCCAATCCTATCCTCCTTGGCTTGTAAGTGACCAAGAAAATGAAATTATTTTCATTCTAATTCTCACTTGCCTAAAAGAAGTATAAAGGCTGATGCTATAAACCAAAATTAAGGCTAGTTTTTTATTACTCAAAAACTACTTGCTATTTTTCTTAATTTCTTTCCATAGGCAATGTCTTTTAAGAGTGGGTAAAAGTAAAAGTGAGCACGTGTTAGTGAAACAGGATTGCAAATTAAGGAACTTATGCCACACAGGTGAGAACCTCACTGCCAGCTCATAGGCTTATGAGTGAGAACCACCTACTGAAAAGGTCTAATTATTAGGATCCAGACATGCAGATGACAAGAAATGTCACTCATTTACAACTAGCAGAAAATTTCTGACTTATTTTTCTACTTATTTGTCAGTTGATAAAATATTAATGCTTGGCTCCAGAAGAGCTGCTCTGTTCATTCTTCTGGAGTGGGGGATATCAGTCCTTCGTAGCTTCATGGCTTTCTGATTCCCTGGCTACATTGAATAGGTGATCTGCTGGTCATGTCTGTAAGATGAAGAGCTTCCTTCTGCGCATCTAGACTGGGGCTTCCCAACTGGGCAGCAGCCCCCAGCTATATGCTTATTTAGTATCTTCAGCTGCCTTCACCTGCCTGGGAATTTTAGGAAACCTCTCAGCAGGGCTGAGCCCTGGCCATGTGTGCTCAGTCACCTTGGGTCACTCTTGGTGCCTTCAGCCATCAGATAGGAGGGTATTGAGAAGACAGACATGGGCTCCTCTGAGAGATGTGCTGTGGAAGGACATTAGACAAGGGACACATGCTGCAACAACTAAAATTATGAATATTTATGAAAGAAACTTTTATGCAAGAGGTCAGTCAAGCCCTGCAATAGGCTGCCCAGATGGCCTATGGAATTGTCATCCTTTCAGAAGTTCAAAACTTAACTGAGCTGGTATACAATGGCCCTGCTTTGAAAATGCTGGCTGAATCAGATGCCCCCAGAGACCCCCCTCCAATCCAAAGAAACTCTAATACTCCAGAAACACAAATAAAATAATTACCTTGGGGAAGATAATGTGAAAAAATATGTCTGATCTTAAAAATTGCTATAGGGGATGCTGGGAAATTGTCTTCATCGTCTCCTTCCTAATTCTTTGAGTAGCTGCATTTTAGAATGATAAGACAGGCTGAAAGTGTTGACCACAGCCTGAAAAAAAAGTATTTGGCCTTCTGCATTGTATTTACATGATAAGAACAGTACATCTCCTCTTTATGATTTGGAGAAAGCTTATTTCCAGCCAAGGTAATTCTGAGCATCTTTGTTGCCCTCCGCTGGACTTGCTTCACCCTGTCCACATCATTCTTGTGCTGAGGACCCCAGACCTGGATGCAGTACTCCAGGTGGGGTTGCACAAGGAGAGAGGAGAGGGGGAGAACCATCTCCCTCAAGATGATTGTCTCAATTTCTTGACACAGGATAAAATTAGGGGTGTGAATCTATGAAGATTCAAGACACTGTATATAATTTACAAGTACAGATTGATAAATTATGACAGCCTATGATGAATGTGGGGACTTAACTTCTGTATATGCATTATCCTCTGAGTGTATGATCCTGGGCAGAGAACAGGAAGGGCTGTCAGTACGGCAACCTGCAGACCTTATCTAGCACTCCTGTCTTAAAAAAATTATTACAAAAAAAGGCTATAAATTAATTGTATGTTTTGCAGGCATTGGTAAGTTCTTACAGGCAAACATTTGTCAATCTGTTCAGTAAGGTGACAAAGAACAAATAAAAAAAAAAAGGAAAATCAAGGGCTGTAGCTTATTTTACCATTAATGGCAGAATCTGATCAGAACTTAGCCACTATCAGTTTTTATCTTGTAAATTTATTTTGGTCTGAACACACACAACACTGTAGGGGGTAACAAAGGAAAGAAGCATCATAATAATACACTTGTCTTAGTTTCAGGGTTCCGTAGTGTAACAAGACACTGCAGTAAGAGAGCTGCAATAAAGTGTAATTGAAAATTAATGCTCTATCCAGACTTCTCATTTATGGAAAGAAGCATATGCCTGTCTATTCAGCAGCTGTACAATGAAAGAGTTTTCATGTTGCTTTTATCAGTGTGCAAATGTTTTAAAAATTTTTTACTGTAAATTTCTCCTCTGTTTCTCTTTATCTCCTTCATGTCTCTCTTTATTCTCTTTATCCTACTTCATGTCTCAATATTGCAAAGCTATCAAGCACATGGCATCCTGGAGCTTCACTTTAAATATTTGAATGGATCCATTGATTTAACTATGTCTTTGAATGGTGCAATGTGTACTGTCCTGATGTCAATGAACACTCAGAGATGCTAATCCATTAACCTAAAAAAAATTAAGACTGTCAGTGGGTAATTATTGGAGAGGTTATTTAGAAGTACCTTACGAATGCCAAATCTTTGGAAAATCCCCTTTGATGCCACAGTTCCTGTAATTCCAGCATTTCTGCTGCGTCAAATAAGCTTTTTGCAAAATACACTAAAGCAACAAAAGCACTCAGGAAACTTGGATGCTTAACTTCTCATTAAAAAGTTGTAATTCAGTTGTGCACTCTAATATGGACTGAGAAATCTGAGTTTTCTTTCTATGTGGTATTTTAATGACTGCAGCAAAAGCCAAGCTCCATATTTAGTGGAGAAGCTTGCTGTTTTTCATCAAGGCAGGTACTGTAGTGAAAATGTCCTACTGAGCTGTAGGTTACCCAGATCATAAAGCAAATTCAACACTATCGATAGTGGAGATTTTTCAAGGCCCAGCTTATGTTTGATTAGGCATAAATGCTTTGAAGAATTTTATTCTTAGAAATAAAAACTTTATTTATGTAGATTATCTAGATTTACTCCATGTTTGTATTTATTTGGAGGCTGCACAATTACCATTCAATATAGTTTTGTATACAAAGCTCTTATTCCAGAAACATTTGTATGGCTTTAAGAGTCCCTTGCTTAACTCCTTGCAAACTTTCAGCATAGTTGCTGGTTTGCTGTTGCAGTAAATGCAGATACATCAATGCTTAAGAGTTCTCTCTGTTGAGAAAGAAGGAACAATGAAGACACACAGAGAATCCCTCCTACACTTCCATGTGCATCTGAGCTCTGCCTTGCCTTCCCAGGTTCTACATATCTTTCATTTTCTTTACACATCTTGTACCTTTTATTTATTCCAGCACTCTGTAAGCATTATTCTGCCAACAGTTTAAATAACCAAAGTCAGCAAATGCAATAGATCTCATATGTTCTTGGCAAGGCTTATGAGACTCTGCTAGGAACATAGCAATGCAGAATGTGGCACAGTTCACTTCCTTCCACTTCCTCCTTTGAGCTCTGCTTATCAAAGCTAGCCATCCCTTAAGCACATCTAGTGGTTTTCTTTTTCCAAAGGAAGAAGGAAAATTCCAGATGCAGGACAATTAAATATAACACAAAATTAAAAATTAGCTTTGCAGGCTAAAAATTCTATTTAAACTCTAAATTTTGAACAACTGAATGTTTTTAATGCACTGATATAACTTATATTATGCTATTTTAACAAAAGACTTCCATATTATTTGGAACATAAAAGAAAAAAAAAGAATAGAAGAAAACAGATTTGAATATGACTAATTCTTCCCGATCCCTATAGAACTGTAAGATGAATATAATTTTTAATGATTGGCTTTCATGTATATTGGTTGCTGGGATACAGGGCAGAGAGGTTACACATAGATGCCATGATTAGGACAGGATTAACCTTGTGAGAGGGGGAATTTAAAGGAATCTAAGTGCTCATGACTGACTGCAATTGAAAGCGATTATTTCAGGTTAAAGGTGTCTGTTCCTCTTCCCTCCACAAGTAACAAAGGGGACAGAAGATGGATTCAAACAAGTTTGCCATGCACCATGCAGCAGCTTAAGTCTTGCTTGTACCCAAATGTGATCAATTCAGCCCTCTCCAAGCATGACTGTATATTGCTGAGTGTATGCAATAATTTAGCTGAAGTCCCTCAAGAGTTTACCTAAAGAACCTCTATAATTTCAGACTTGTGGGCTGGTTATGTCTATGCTGCATTGAAAAGTGTAACAGTAAAGGCACATAACTTTGTCAGCATCCAGTACTGTGTATGTACCACCCTGCCACACACATAGAACTGGGAACCACATACACACACGCATGCAGCTGCAGTTCCCTGGCCCCTGTGTGACTTAAAAATATCAGCAAGAATCTTTTCTTGAAAAAAAACTCTCAGTGTGGCAGACCCATGTCAATTAAATATTAGGTCTGGGCTAGGTAGGTTATTCTTAATGCAGTAAGAAATTTCCCCACATATAGTGGTCCTTTTCCAAAATAAAGTTATTTACACACATAGAGGTTGCTCTTTCTGATAAATGCTCTAAAATGCTGCTATGGATGATTTTAATCACAATAACTGGTGAAAAATTATAACCTCTCCATTGTCTTGGAAATGAAGTGTCTAAGATGGGCCTGCATATAGAAAGAAAATGCCACTGTTTTAACTGTCAAAACTAAATAACAAAATTAAGGATACAGAGAGATATTTGCAAAAGCCCACAAGTCTGCATGAATGGATGGCAGCTCAGAACTGCAGGAATGAAAAATTCCAGGAAGTATGTAAGACCTTGGTCTTATGCCAGTTTTCTGGTGACATATTAATACAATCCAGGACATCTCAAAGTAGGACCATAGGCATTTGTGCCTGCAAAGACTTCTAGTAAAGGTGCAATTTGCTGAGAGAGAAAGAAGACTCTGCTAGCAGAGCTTGGTAGAGGTTGTTTTAGCTGCTTGCAATCTCACTCTCCCTATTGTAAATTGCATCCACATCCCATTGGTGCCTTATACTGGGCAAGAAGCTTAAACTATAAAATAAATGCCAGCCCCACATTTCAAACTTTGTAGACAAGAACTGAAATGGAGATTGTTTTTTTTCCCATTTAAATCGTTCCCCAGAAGCCCCTGTCATTGTGTCACAAATGTGACCCTCTGTTGGCTGGGTTTGGGTTTTGTTCCCCTGGTTAAAGCAATGAATGTGCCTTAGCCAGGTTCTGTGCCAACTCCACCCTCCTCCTCCAAATTCGTGCAGGACCTGTCTAATTGCAGGGAGGCAAAGGGGACAGGACAGGGCAGGAATGCAACTGGAGTTGTACAATATAGATTATTTCAGAATTCGCAACCACACTCCCTCCATGTGTTAAATGTTTTAAGAGTGACTACTTTTATCTTTAAGCTTTATGAACCTTCAGGACAGGAAATACACAGTGGACACAAAACACAATTTTTTTTTGTTTGTTGTGGATGTTCTGCTGTTTGTTGAGGCCCCTGGAAACTCCAAATTCTTCAGAAAAAAAATGAGCCTACAATGTGCACTCCAGCTGTTGATATGCTGCAGTCTGAATGAGACAGACTTCTAATAAAAAAGGATTTCTAGTACAGCAACCACAAGTAAATCAGTGGTGCTGTTGCTAACTGTACACACTAAGCCAGACAAAGGATTCCTGCCATGCAAAACATCATCTCCACTGAAAAAAGATCTGCTGTATTTCGTCTTACTGCAGTGAAAAGAGGAACTCTTTGTGTTTTAACGTCTTTTTGTTCTTCCTTTTAAAATAATTTTACAGTCCTTCAGACAAACATGTACCAAATGAGGTCTCATTTAGGATTTTGCCACAGTTGGTATTTTTATTTTCCCAAGTGGGGTTATCACGGTAGCTCCATCTGAGATGCTTCAATTTAACAAATGAAAGAGAGCTGTTAGGAAGTGTAGTCTCTTATAAGACTCTCCAGACAAATGCACTAGAAAAGTGCCTGCTCAGTAGCACTCTCTGCTCTCTTAAGCTCCCTTGTCCAATACTGCTCGAATTGGCCCTGTTAAGAAACAGGATTCAAAAGATTATTTCAGGACCACTCTGAAGTGTTAGATTCTAGTTCCCTCAGATCACTTATGAAATTGAGTGTAATCTTATGAGGCTATCCTGTGAAGTAAATGAGTAATTAAAGCAAAATATCAGACGGTATCTTTTATTTTAAATTTAAGGCAGCACAACTTAACCTCTCTGAAGTCCGCTCCATCGAAGAGCTCTCTGCACTGAGATGTCACCTCCCATTCCCCTTCCCAGGGCGGGACAGCAGCGAGCATCCTGCGCGCAGGAGCTGGAAGGCTCCAGTAAAGCCTTGGGCTCATTAGCTTTTTCTTTTTGCCTAACGAAACCCACTTTCCTTCAGGACTCGGTGCTGATTTGAAATAATCTCCTGAACTTTCATGCTGAACACAGCATTACTGCGCTCCCGTGGCGCGGGGAGACGCCGCGCTCCACGCGAGCGACAGCGGCCGCGGGAGAAGCGAGGTGCCGGGCTGCCGGGGCTGCAGCACTCTCCCGGCACGGCCACCGGACCCTGCTCCGGCCCTCCAGGCTCTGCCGGGGCCGCCGGCGGGACAGCGCGCCCGGGGCTCACCGCGGAGTTCCTCAGCCACCGCGGCACCGGGGCCAGCTCGGAGGTCACCGGCAGCCGCGGCAGGTGCCGGCGGTGCGGTGATGGAGGAGGCGGCGGCGGGCAGCGCCTCCCCGGGACCGCCGCCCTCCCGCTGGGGAACCGCGGCCCGCGCCCCCCGCGCCCCTCACCTGCCCGCCCGCTGCTCCCGTTCTGTCGCTGCCGCTGCGC